>OX243815.1:39895958-40120958 GCA_945859605.1 Lumbricus rubellus | reverse complement strand
GTATTCCCATTACCCGAGTGTATACCTTCGACTACTGTACAGCCCTGCGTATTCTTTCCATGTTTCTAATTATTCATAACGAGTCATCTGTCCGTAGTGCAAGTCACTGGCCAATCTTAAAGATAGTTCGAACTCTTTGGGGCAGGATGTTGAATTGTTGGTGCCTTTGCTACAGAACAGAGGAGGAGGAGTTTATATACAAGTTGCGCTAGGCCTATATAATTTGCGATTATGATTATGATGCAACAGACGTTGTAAATATCTCTTACTGGATAATTAATCCAGACTGGATTAGGCGAAGGATGTATATTTCATGTATTATAGTGATACACCATAAACCACCCCGAGCTCTTTATCTGTCCATCCACCCCGCCACCCTCACCCACCTACCCAAACACCCGTCCGCCCATCCATCCATCCAGCCATTCATCCATCCACCCATCAATTCATCCATCCATCCATCAATACATCCATCCATCCATCCATTCATTAATCCATCCATTCATTCACCCACCCAATCGACCACCCACCCATCCATCCATCCATGTTTTCATCCACCCATTCATCCATTCATCCAACTATATAGATCGCATAGTTATCGTTGTCGTCGTTGCCTCTGTCTATCTTATCATCAGACACAGAAGAGATGTCTTCCGGTGGTAATAAGGACGGTGACTATTGGATCTATCGACCGAAGGGATTGTACGATGGTTGGCGCCACGTTCCATTCCCAACGCTCTACGATGCGCTGCAGACAGCAGTCACGGCAGACGTCCTGGAGATAGGACTCATCTACGCAGCCGTCATCATCGCTTTCTCTTTCCTCATTATCCTACCGGGATTCAGGAAGTCTGAGGTATAGACTCAAAGACATAATTATCATCCACCAGAAAATATATCTGTGATAATTATCAGGGTGAGAATTGCCTGCGGGTTGGCGACGGGATTTCAGCTCCACTAGTCTTCACAGTAAAGTCTTCTCTGCACACCCAAACTCCACGCGGTGTAAAGTCTGAACCCTCTGTTATTTTGTCTACGATTCTCAGACTGTGTCACTAGAAACAGAAAGTTTTGATTGTTAGGCACTATGAGTACCTTATGATGTAAATGATGTAAATTACGGTCAACTAGTCAAATTGCCATCTTTTGAATATTGTATTGTATTGTATTGCATTGTATTGTATTTAAACATTTATAAAGCCCCTTTATGTGAGGGCGCGGCGTGTTCCCTGGATCTTTTCCCCTTCCAGGCTCACTCTTTATTGTAGCCTAATAGACTAATAGTCTAAAGTTTTAAACTAATTGTCTGTGTACACTGCATACACGTGTACAATTATGCATTGCTGCGGGTTAAATAAATAGACTAATAAAATAAACTTCAAGAACAGAAAGTTCATAAAATTGATGGATGAAGGTAATCATAAAAGGCAATTGCCAATTGGACACCGGCGGACATTAGTGCACGTAGGCCCTCAATATATTATAACGAACGATAATTGATTAAATAAATGGCCGACATTAGGCCAGGGCTGTTTTTAAGGAATTTTTAGAACTGCACAACCCCTTCTTTTCTTTCCTACCTTCCGTGGTAAATTGCTCCCAATCGGCAGAAAATGGCCTTTTTCAACTACTTTTCACTGCTCAGAAGTGCTTTTACAACTGAAGAAATCCATTTAGAACTGCACATTTTGTGTACAACTGCACGTTAAAAAGCCCTGCATTAGGCTAATTTTGATTAGAAAGCGCCAATAATTAATTTAATGTGGTTTCATAATATGTGTTTGAAATGCTTGTTTGCTTTTAGCTAGGTGTTTTGAAGCCGACTTAAGTAGGTTACAGCAGTTCTGTAGCATATGCATTAAATAGGAGTGGATTTACGAAAAGCAAATGATAAAGACCCGAGGCATTTCATGCAGCCCTATTTTAATGTGACCTTGTTTGTTATAATTTCTTTAGCGAGTTACAGCATTTGTGCGAATATTTGTTGCACTCTTCATCCTTGCATCGACTCTCTGTAAGTATGCAATAAATTACGTACATTATAAAATATGTAATTACTAGCTGAACCCGGCCACGCGTTGCTGTGGCTAAAAAGAGGCTCCCCCTCCCCTCCCTCTCCTCCTCTCCCTCCCCCTCCCCCTACTCCCCCCCCACCCCCTCCCCCTCTTCCTCCCCTCCCCTCCTCCTCCCCCTCCCCTTCCCTCTCCCCCTCGCTCCCCCTCCCCTCCCTTTCCCTTCCCCTCCCTCCACCTTCCCCTCCGCCTCCCTCCCCCGCCCCTCCCCTTCCCCTCCCCCTCGACCTCCACCTCCCCTCTCCCACCGCTCCCTCCCCACCGTCTTCGTCCCGCTCCCTCCGCTCCTTTCCTCCGTCACGCCGTGAAGGCCGCTTTGGGGAAAGGCCTCCCTCCCCCGCCCCTCCCCTTCCCCCTCCCCCTCGACCTCCACCTCCCCTCCCCCTCCGCTCCCTCCCCACCGTCTTCGTGCCGCTCCCTCCGCTCCTTTCCTTCGTCACGCCGTGAAGGCCGCTTTGGGGAAAGGCCGCTTTGTGAAATTTTGAAATTATGACGTCACAGGACGCGACATCATTCATGTTTCGTCTGCTGTGTTTGGAGACAGCCTTTCTGAAATCTGGGAACCGTGTGGGACGTGTTGAATTTGCAAATGGCGGACGAACGGATTGCAAAGTTCACTTTTTGTGGAAACGATTGCGTTTTTTCGGGTGAAAAAATCTTAAAACACGGTGCTATTTGAATGGAAGGTTTTGGTAAATTTTCACAACAATCGGTGCGTCAGTTTCGGCGTGGTGTTAACACGAACTATTGGAAAGTTTCATTTTTATTTATATAGATGTATATATATATATATATATATATAGAGAGAGAGAGAGAGAGAGACAGACAGACAGACAGACAGACAGACAGACAGACAGACAGACAGACAGACAGACAGACAGACAGACAGACAGAGACACAGACACAGAGACAGAGACAGAGAGAGTGTTAAGGATCTCCATATCCAGTCCTCTGTAAGTATATGCAATAAATTCAGCTAATAACTGATTATTAAAAAAACAGAATGGAAACACACCTTTGTACTCACATGGTAGCCGATATGCAGGCTGCAGTTGGGCCCCGGAATTAAAGCACACAGTTATACACTGCGACATACAGGTTCCAACTCCATGGCAGTCCAGTGTGGGAACGTTTAATAAGACAATGGATTGAAAGTCCACAGCAGATTGAAGGGCTACAATGTTCTGCTAACTTTTATTTAATTTCTTTTAACGTTACATCATTTTGATATTGCGTTCGGTAGAGCACTGGATAATGTGATACAACGGGTCTACTTCCTTGTCGGAACCCGGATAAGTGTTTCTTGTGTATTTGCTCTTAACTTAGAATTCAGATTCATTGAATTTATGCGTGTAAATAAGTTAAATGGACAACTAAAAGATATTAAACTATATTAATATTGTTGTCGTTTTGTGTGTTTTCTTCGCCGTGAAGTGTGTAACTTCGGTCAGGAGTGGGAAGTGTCTCACCTGAGGACAAAGACTCAGTACAGAGCAGGTCTTGGAGGTGATATAAATGCCACCGTTGGTCTTAAGATCGGCCTACGATGTGTCAACATCACCCTCAAAGGTAGGCTACACACTAACCCTGTTGTCTGTCGATGTGTGTTTTGTCTCATAGATGTAAAAAACGATGAAAACAAAATAAAAAACGGTAAAAAACGTCGTTTTTTTGAAAAAATAAAAAACCACAAAAAACCCATAAAAAACGATAACGGAAAATAATTTGACTTTGCCACATCTAAAGCCGCATTTTACCCTTGAAAACCTTGATTAAGAACCTACTACACGCAGGCCATCTCTTAAATGATGATGTTAAACGATGAAATAATGACTTTAGTTAGCTGAATCCTTTAGAGTTGGCGGACAACATAAGAAATATCAGGGGAAAAAAAATTAAGGAAAATAATAACAGAAAGTAAATGAATAAATAAAGATAATGAAAAAATAAGAAACGATAAAAAACGATGGGAAAAATAAAAAACGAAAAAAACGACGTTTTTTGGGAGAGAATAAAAAACGAAAAAAACGTTTTTTACAACTATGTTTTGTCTGGTTGTTGCTATCTCTGTCTCACTTTGTCTGGCGTTGTCTCTGTCTGATTGACTGGGATGACAATACTGTCTCAGTGGACACTGTCCACAGTTTCAAAGGATGTAGGGAAATTAGGCTTCTAAGAGCTCAAAGTGAATTTCTATTGAAACACCTTAGATCCTTGTTCTGCGATGCTATTTAAGCTGTTAGGCTATGCTAACTAGGCTGTTATGCTGTGTTATTTAAGCTACTATGCTACGCTGTTTGAGCTGTCAACCAATGTAAACTGTTTGAATTTCTGTTATATCGTGACTTGCCACTATACTATTAGCCTTGTTCTGCCTAACTTGCCATTAGACTCTAAACCTTACTCAGTCTTTTTGTCTTTTTCGCAGGCAATCCAACCATTCAGGTGCTCGATCATGGTCGCGTGAAGGAAGAGATCGACTACAACGAACGTCTGTCATGGGACAACGAAGGATGGTTGATTGGAAGAGCGGGATTTGGACCAAATGGTCAGTTTGATAAGTCCCCCCTCTGACCAAAGCTGGGTTTAATCTGTCAAATCTTTCTGGGGGTTGTAATTTCTGTCATGTCACATGATGTTAGTTGTACAAAATAGTATTAGTATAGATATGAACAGTAAATTATACAAATTGTGATATGATGGTATCACATTAACAGTAAATAATGACAACGTCTGTCATGGGACAACGAAGGATGGTTGATTGGAAGAGCGGGATTTGGACCAAATGGTCAGTTTGATAAGTCACCCTTTGATCGAAGCTGTGTTTAATCGGTCAAATCTTTCTGGGGGGGGTGTAATTTCTGTCATGTTAGTTGCACAAAATAGTATTAGTATAGATATAAACAGTAAATTATACAAATTGTGATATGATGGTATCACATTAACAGTAAATTAATGACATCGTTATCATACGATACAAGCCTAACAAGGTAATACTAATAATAGCAAGGTAAACTTATAGTATGACAGCTCATGTAATTACAGTAACGTATAAGCAGCAACTAAAAACTAGAATCACTTTGTCAAATTTTCTGGGGGGATATGTCATTTATGGGGAACTTCCCCTCCATGTCTGGATTAAACACTGGACCAAAGTATCTGCTGCAAAGACACGGTAGCCGATTAGTCATTATATAGCGCCCTCGTTGCACGGGGAGATGACCTGGCTTTTCGTCTCATTATCTTCATCTTTTCATTCCGTTTATTTCATTTGTTAATTCGGAGAATTTTATCGTGCCCATCGCATTGTTCCTTTTGCTTCTTCTTTAAGCTGGCAAATTCAACCAGGAATTCCGCGAACACCAAAGGAAAGGATCTCCATATCCAATCCTCTGGATCGCCGAGTATTTTACGATCGACGGAGAAGGGATCCGATGGGGAAGGCACTACCTCCAGGCCGGATACTATGCACACATCATGCTCTGGTGAGATATTCGGTTCTAAGGGTAGATGAACGGAGGAATTGGGGGGAAGCGGGTTGTGGGCAATGTTATTCAAGTTAACTAAAACTGAAACTGAATTTGAGTTAACTGAAAAGTTCCATTTGAGTTAACTGGAACTAAAACTAAAACTGAAAAGTTCTGAAAACTGAAACTAAAACTAAACTGAAAAGTTCACAACTTAAACTAAAACTAAACTTGAAAGTTGAAAACTGAATTATTTTTTCTGTGTGGCGCACAAACCAAATGAACTGAATCAGATGTCAGAAAGCAAAATGTCCTAAGCAAACATCCGGTCTAACCCTTTCTCTATCTGCTATCTGCTTTCTCTTTAGCGGTCAGCCTATTGTTAAATGCGGTCAACCATAAAGATTGTCTGTGTCCGGCAACAAGATAGTGATGTGTAGGCTATAATTAATTCCATTACAATAGTCAGTTAAACAACCTGACGCTGATTAGTTATTGCTACGGATGGCTGGGAACTGATCAAAGGGCCAGCAAAGTTAGTTACAGACCTGTGTATTTGAAGCATGGTCCGAGTAGGGGAAGAGTATGAATATTTGAACTTTAGCCTGTATAGAACATCGTACACAGGCCTACGGATCACATGTACCTGTCTAGTTACATACCTATGAGGAATCAACGACCCGCATATAATTATGTTTGGAATCAGTTTGATGTTTGACACCTCGACACCTAATGTTATAAGACACAGGCTAGATATATCAAGCATGTTATCGATATCATTGTTTAGCCTATAGATAGGACAAAAGAAGATGGAAATAGACGTGTTTATTGGTTATTTGTTGATGGTGACAAGATTGGAACTTCACTGATCTTGAAACAGGGCGCAGAGTTTCATTACAATGTCATCTCCATTAATGGATCCGACACCAAACACTTGTCGGATTACAGCATGCAGGCAGACTAGCTTGACATTTAATTGGCCCATGCTGGTGCAGGCCAATTGGAAGGGCAGAAAATATTATCACATGGGATAGGCCATTCCCTTACCACATACTCGAGCACTTACTTTAATTAAAGTATAGAGGTTTGCTGATGGAAGACAATTGTGACAGCTACTGTAAGTCTAAACATGACAGATTTTATAAGGTACGTACGTTGAACCTGTGTTCATCAGTGCAAAAACCTTTATCCATACACTTGCCCCGGATTACTGAACAAAACTTTATCTAGTTCAGTGTTTTTAAATTTCAATTTGGTTAAATTACATTGATATTTTTTTCTTCATAAAATTCAGTAGGTCACCGATTTTTTTATGCCAGTAAATTGACTGTTTCTGTGTATCTTGAATTCTTGATCTTACTGCACTCTGACTGACTTATACTCCACCTCTTAGTAGTGACTCGGACTTGAATAGGTGCAATTTATTATGACAGAATTAGTAAGCTTTAGGCTATTTATGTTTCTGCACCAGCATTGCAGTCAAATGTTGAAAAAGTTTTCAGTTTGTGGAGGTTTTGGTGCTCTTAAATTAAATCGTTACTTTAGAAAAATGAATGTCATTAATAAAAAAATATTCAATCCTTCTTTGGAAGGTTTACAAAAACTTAATTGAAACTGAAAAGTTCTGAAAACTGAAACTAAAACTGAAACTGAAAAGATTTGGAAACTTAAACTAAAACTAAACTGAAAAGTTAAAACAAAACTAAAACTAAAACTGAAACTGAAAAGTAAATTGAAACTTAAATAACACTGGTTGTGGGGTCGCTTGGGTGGTTAGATGAATGGGTTGATGTGGCATTCGATCGGATGATTGGGTAAGTGGGTATTTTTATTGGGTCTGGTGTACTGGAGAACTTATTAACTCTCGACAGTGAGCATAGGCGTAGGGGACATTTCAGTGTTGGGGGGGCAAAAATGAGACTTTTGCCCGAAAATTTTTTTTTCGTCCGGCCGAATTCTTGAGAAAAATTTCCGTTACATTTGCCCGAAAATTTTACGACTTTTTTAGTCATCCGGCCGAAATCTTCTGAAATTTCCCGATACTTTCTGCCCGAAAGGTCTGATGACATTTTTTTGTTCAGGTAAGTCTGATTTTTCGGGCAAGATGACCCGGAAAAATAAAAAAGTTAAAAAAAATGTAAACTTTTTTGGGGGTCTGCTTGCCCGAAAAATCAGACTTGCCCGAAATTTGGGGGGGCATTTGCCCCCCCTGGACCCCCGTCTCCTACGCCTATGACAGTGAGTATAGGACAGTATAAAGTGGGACAGACTGGACAGACTAAAAAAAAATGGGGAATTTAAAAACAGGGAATTGAACAAACTAGTTAAATAGTCTGGAATTTATTAGATATTTTAACTTTTTCTGGTTTATTTTGTTTCAATAAGTAATAACCAAGAACATGGGACGATCTTTTTCTCTGAATAGAGCACAATTGAGCATGAAAGAAGTGATTGAAACTGTTTTGGGGTCACAAGTTCTGCAAGCTTAATTTATTATAACAATATCTAATCTAGATATATTTTTAATAAAAAGACCTTTTTGGGGTGGAACAAATTGAAACAAAAATTGAGTGCGTAGAATTTGATAGATATTTTTTTATAACTTCTTCATGTTTAATATGTAGGCTAGTAATTGCTTTTAGTCAAGTATGATATTTTATAGATATCGTAATTTCTTTTGGTTTATGCATGTCAATAGTTTTCAATCAAGTCTATATTTTGTTATTAAGCGATCACCTGTTGCTCTCAAATGGAAGAAAAATGAAACACAATAAATAATTTGGAGCTTAAGGGGACACACACGCTACTTCAGTTTAAATTAGCTCCAATAGCTTTTATTTCATTTTTGTATTAAAAAATCTGAATTGCTATTGCAGCAGCTATAGCTTTTAAGTTCAAGTTAATTTTTTTCGAATGGCATAATTATCTTTTGACAGGACGGCTTTCGCTTTTTGGATCCTGGCTTTGATTCTCTTCAATATGGTTCTACGCTACGGAGGTTACTTGTCGGTGATGACGGGGGTGTCGATGCTGGTCGCAAACATCATCTATGCCACCCTGCGCAACCCTAACCAGTTGAGCATACCCTTCGAAGAGGGCCATATGCTCTTTCACTGGGGATGGTGCTTCTGGCTATGCCTCGCCACAGGTATATGCCCTACGTTAACATAATCGATCCTGCCTGGTAACATTGTAGGCCTATTTCAGTCTCTTTTGCTCCCACGATGCTTGTCGTTTTGTCTGCATAATAAGTTTTAATAACCCATAGATGCACAGTCACACAGGTAGCAAACTATAATATTATTATGTGTCTGCCTTTGCAGGGTTTTTTATCGTGCAGTTCTGCACAAAATGTACAGTTAATTTGTGCAATTGTATTGTGCAATTGTAGAAGCACTTCTGTGCAGTTAAAAATAGTTCTTAAAAGTCATTGACCTGCGATTGGGAGTGATTTACTATGGTGGATGGGAAGGGTAAAGTTTTGTGCAGTTCTATAAATTCCTTTAAAAAGCCCTTTGTCTTTTTGTATATCCATTTGCCTGTGTTTACATGTATGTAGCCTATGCATGTCTGCATGACTGTTTTTTCACTGTACTTTAAGATGTAATATAACACGAATGAACGAGTGGAGGAGGGAGGGAAGTAGAAAGCGAAAGTTGGCGTTGGACTGTGTGGAGACGGTGTGAAGAACTGAGGTTAAGACTTAGGAGACGACAGAAGATAAGAACACAAGCGCAGGTGGAAGGACTAAAAGGAACCAGAGGACAATTAGAAATGCAAGAACAAACAAACAAATGGATGACAGAATAAACGCATAAACAAATTGACACAGATGTATGAATGATTGACAGGCTGATTGATGATGATTGAATGATTGAATGAATGAATGAATGAATAAATGACTGGCTGAATGATGGATTGATTAATAGATCAATTGATTGATTGAATATACCAACGAATGAATGAATGATTGACGGATTGTCAGACTGACTGATTGACGGTTTGATTGAGTTGTTGAATTGATTGACTGAACGATGGGTTGATAAATTGATTAATTGATTGATTAATTGATTGATTAATTGATTGATTTATTGACTTATTAAATGAATGAATGAATGAATGAACGAGAGAACACCCATATATTTAGTTGCTTTTTTTATTGTGCTAAAGGCATCCTGTGCGTTGTTATCGGATTCCTTGTCGTTCTGCTCGATGAATTCGCATCGACATCGCTGAATTCATTTTTCCATGTTGACGTCACTCAAGATCTCGATGAGGTTTATCTCGGTCAGTTTAAAAAACATCTGCAGCACACCTTGGTCTTTCTATTCATATCTTCATCTGTTTTGTAATTGTTCTGTCTATTTTTATTCCTGTTTTGTATTGAACTGTCCACATGTTCCTTTTAGTCTCGTTCCGTACATTCATGTTCCGTTTATCTTTTTTGTATGTGCACTTGTTATAGCGCCCTCCTTCAAGCTCACTACTCAGAGGCGCTCCCGACTACAGCGCGGACACTGCATCGGAGTTTGCGCTGAGCAATTGCGAGTGAAGAACTTGCCCAAGGTCCCTATGCGGTGACTTGAGGTGGATTCGAACCTGCAACCCTTCAGCACTTAAGACCCCTACCTAACGGGAGTTTCTTCCCTTCATTGCACTGCCTTATCAATGATCAGTATATCTTATTGCATTTGTTGTTTTCAACTGTTTAGAAGACTTATCTTGTGTACAATTAATTATTAGGAAGCAGTAAATGAAATAAAGAAAAAAGGCTTTTTGATAATATTTTTAAAATATGTTTGAATGTGAAATGTTCGCAGATCCAACTGAGATAAAGAAAATACAGCGGACGAACAGAAGGGTCGTGGAGACGATTCCAGAGGAACCAACGCCAGGAAGTTCTCGCTACAATATTGAAGCGGTCGAAATGGAGAATTCAGAGCGCAGTGTGATTGCCGAAGTAAGCAGTGAAATGTCTAGGCATCTCTGCGGTGGAAAGCCCCCCCCCCCAAGAATGACATCCCAGAAAAATCTAGAACTGTCGTTCACATGAACGTAGGTATTATTCCTCCCCCCCCAAAAAAAAAAAATTCCGCAACATTCCCCTCCACCCAGATTTAAAAGTATAGAATTTGCTATGTTTCTGGGAAATTTTAAGAGAAAGACTTTTTTAAAAGTCGTCAGAAGAAATCGATTGGACGAAGGGGGGTTGTCGCCGGTAGTTGCCGTCCGCCGAAAGCGTCCAGTTGACATCCTCCCCCTAATCCCCGAAACATGAATCCCCTCACAAAAAAATATCATGGGGCTATAGATTAAACACTGGAAATACGTATGGACGATCAACAAGCGTGTCCCATCATTGAGTTTCTTGTGCCGTTGGTGCTCATTTGTGTATGAAAACATCATGTAGCGGTCTATGGGTGTATGCATGTTAGGATTGCTAGGTATCATAATAAGGAGTGTTTGTATTGCATGAATGCGTGAGCATGTTTGACTTTATGCACGTGTACATGTATGCGTATGAATTTTTTCACATTATAGTGTTTCTGTAGAAAACGTTGGTTTTCAACGAGATTCTAATTCATGTCTGATATTATTATCTGTGCAGAGAACATACAGGAAGAAGTCAGTGTTTGGGGCAAAGCAGATAACTCGCAGGGTGCGTCCTGCGGCACCACCACCTCCCGTATCACGCGTGCTCAGCGATGATGGTGAGGACTACGAAAACGCACCGAAGAAGCAGTAGTAAGTCCATCATGCAACGTAAGAACGCACCCACATTCATTCATTCGTTCGTTCGTTTGTTTGTTCATTCATTATTTCATATATTTATTTATTCATTCATTCATTCATTCATTCATTATTTCATGTATTTATTTATTTATTCATTCATCCATTCATTCATGCATTCATTCATTTATTATTTCATATATCTATTCTTTTTTTCTTCTTTCGTTATTTCATTCATTCATTCTTTTTTATTCATTGATTCACTCATTCATTCATTCATTCATTCATTCATTCACAGAATTTACAGCAGTGCTACCGTTAGCGTTAGTGATTACCACTAACTCGGTTCTCAGTTTTAGCATCAGGTCAACCATTTTGGTGGCCGACCTTTATGTTACTGTTACTTTGATGACGATGATGATGATGGCGATGATGACGATGATGATGATGATGATGACGATGATGATGATGATGATGATGAATCATCATCATCATCATCATCATCATCATTGATGATGCTGATGCTGATGATGATGACGACGACGACGACGATGACGCTGACGACGACGACGATGACGACGATGACGATGATGATGATGATGATGATGATGATGATGATGATGATGATGATGATGATGATGATGAGAAGAAAATTCAACAGTGACTCACCGTATTCGTGATGATTGTTTCATTTCTGAATTTGCTGAATTTCTTACTGCGGATGAGATTACGAACGTAGCCTAGTACGGCTTTTTTATTGTTGTTGTTTTGCAGAGATCTGCGATTCTGATGCTCCATGTCAGTGACGCCTCTAGACCGACGTCCCAAACTATTTTACACTTAGAATTCATGATTGAGAAATGAAAATAACTATGAATTTTCGCAAGGGCGGATACAGAAACTTTGGACGGGGGGGGGGCCCAAAAATTCTTGGTCTTGGGTCCGGGAAAAATTTCAGGCCTTTGGTCTGGAAAATGTTTCTTTCATATCCGCCAAAAAAGTTAATGACCTTTTTTTTTAGTCATCCGGCCAAATTTTCGGGAAAATAATACCATTTTGTTCGCCAAAAAAGTTGATGACCTTTTTTTAAGTCCTCATATTCATTCTGACTTCTAGATAAACATGCCATTTCCAAATGGGGGGGGGGTGGGCCGCAATGCATGGGCATTTCTTAATAGGGGGGGGGGCCAAATTGTACAATATATACACTGTTCCACAGCATGTTCAATCCAAATGGGGGGCCACGATACATGGGAACTCTAAATGGGGGGACATGGCCGGATAAGCCCCCCTGGATCCGCCCCTGAACTTTCGTTGGATTTTAAGGACTGTTAGACGGAAATTTTAATTTTGGATTTCACTGTATTTTTAAATTTCTTTTTCTGCTTATTCAATGTCCATAGAAGATCGATGTTCGTAGAGCCAATGAACACGGTTCGAATGATAGATTATTGGAGGAATCTCCGACGGTGAGGCTCCCTCAAACACGAAGAACCGACCAAACAGATTCTCATCCATGATTGTCATAAGCTATCGTTAATTATAGCCTACTTTTTGTAGCGGCTTTTTAAAATCTTTGTATTGGATAATTATATAGGATTATTTGCCATGACTTAGCCTAGTTGTGCTACTCCAGCAGATCTTATGGGGGGGGGGGGGTGTTATGGCCGGATGCTTGTTTTTCTTTTATAATTAGACAAAGAACCTTTTAAAAAACGTGTTTTCATAAGCCAATGGGGGTGGGGTTATTCCCCAACCCCCTTGGCTACGCCACAGGCTCACGATATGGATTTGTTATCTGGTTGTTAAAGACAGAATTTGGAGCCAAGATACGACAGAAGGAAGCGGTATATGTCAAGTTAAAAATGAGTAACGCATTAGAAGGAACCTTTTACATGGGTTTCAGTTTTTTAAAAGCCTAACTCTGCCATTTCAAACGGTATGACCAAAGGACCCGCAAATGCTAACCGCAGATTGGGAAAGGCCGAAGCATCCTTACACCCTTATTCGAAGCAGAGAAACTGTGCCTCCCACGACCTAAATAGTTATACAATGTAGCCTACATGTTAAAGCTGCGTTCCGGACCCAAAATCGGGTGATTGCAATCAGAAACGATGTTTTATTATTATTATTATTATTATTATTTAAATTAT
This sequence comes from Lumbricus rubellus, assembly GCA_945859605.1. NCBI lineage: Eukaryota > Metazoa > Annelida > Clitellata > Crassiclitellata > Lumbricidae > Lumbricus > Lumbricus rubellus. Next base: position 40,107,536 of record OX243815.1, on the reverse strand, counting down.
TAAAATGAATTTGTAACGCGCGCAAGGTCACACCGAAATGTGAATCTGAGGCGCAGAATATATAATATAATTATAATTATAATTTTAATTATATATTATAAGGTTGACCTAGACCTACAGGTTACTTGGTTAGATGAAAATAGACCAACAGCATGAAATTTATTGAATTGTAGGTTACGTGGTTTGACTGGATCTCAGCACGGCTAGAAGTTGATATCTAGCCAAACCGAACTACAGAGGAATTGTTCGCTTCTTATATAATAATCCTCTCTTGATTCTAAGCGTCTATTGGCTAACAAAACTAAGTTTTATTTGACGGTCTAACGTGTAATGGCTGATAATAGCATACACTGTAATGTGGTCAAAGTCGAATGAAGAGACAGTATACGTACAGAACTACAGATATATAGGTTATTCGTATTGCGCGGACGGTTCGCTAATGCCACAACATTTTCAGTAGGCCTAAGTTGATCAATTCAATCATTGCTTAATCGCATGTTTTTCTAAATTTTATTAAGAAAAGACGCGTTTTTTTGACAACAATGACGTCATTGATAATGTAAGTCTACAGTATTTTACGATAGTTGCTTTACAGCAGTATTCGTCATCAAAGGCTACTGGGGACGACTTCAGTTTTTATTAGGGCTGTTGATTTAATCGCGTTAACGCGTGCGATTAACGCGTTAAAAAAATTTGCGATTAAAATTTTTAACGCATTATCGCACGCGTTAATTAGATCTGATTAAAATGGAATCAGAGGCAGAAACCTCGTTTTAAGCGGAAGGTTCATACGTAAAACTAGTGATACATTCTTTGGCAAATATTCCAAGAAAGAATTTGAGTGTTATCGCAGCAATTCGTCGCTCAATTTACGCCAGCATGCGAACCAAAACATGCTAACGATGAGCCGTTGACATCGGCCGCATCGCATAGTCCACTAAGTTTGTTTCCTCACCCCGTCAGACTACGTTGGTTGAACTCCATGAGATGGCAAGACCAATGGATCCAGGTTTCAAATGATAAATGTTTAGAGTAGGACAACTGAGACGAGGTTTTCTGCCAGAACCGCAACCTCTTGTGAAAAATTGTGACTAAATAATGAGGTTCAATAGTAGATCTACGATTGTAAATTACATTGAGCATCCCTTGAAAAGACCAATGTAAATAAACTGGTCTGCCTATACAATTGGCTAAATAAATAATTAATTAATTTTTAGAGTCAGAAAACGGTTGTCTAATTTTCATATTTAGGGCTATATGATTATAGGTGGCTCAAAGGAAAAAATAACGGATTTTGAGCAGTTGACTGATTTGAACAGTGTTTCAATTCTGTCTGTCATACAAAACTGTTCAATAAACTAAATGCAGAAATTCAATAGACCTAAGCCAAAGGTTTTTGAATATGTTTGCAATAGAAAGAATGCATTCAGACATTAAATTGTATGCTTCAGGGGTCTTAAGAAAATAGTATGATTAATATATTTGAAGGAAATGTATTGCGATTAATTTGCAGTTAATTTCGATTAAAAAAATTAATCGTGCGATTAATTTCGATTAAAAATTTTAATCGAACAACAGCCCTAGTTTTTATACTTTATATTGTATCAACGCAGAAGTTCTATAAAACATTAGGTGGTCAAGCTTGCATGATTGTTGAAATTCTGACGAGACTTTCACTACAGATCAATTTGCAGTTATAAGATATTCTTCACCAGTAGCAGGGCCGTTGTCACAAAATAAAGTCTAGCCTACCCTAAAACAGAGTTTCCCCTTGCTGATAAAGAGTCTCCGTCATGGATCGATAATTAGCGGTAGTAACTTGTGTCTTAGACGGCTAAGAGGTCGTGGTGAATACCGATTTATCCGTTAGTTGCCAACTAACCATGGCAGATTCAGTCAGCGACTAAGATCAAAGACGACTTCATGAATTTGGCCCCTGATCGCGAAGGCAGTTGTTGACTTAATCATTGAGGACTAGAAGGGGTACCCGGCGTTGCCCGGGAAATTTAGGTTATGATCCGCTCCGGCCACAACCCAACCACACCACACACCCACCTCCACCCCCACCCCGTATACCTCCAACCACCCCGCCCCACCCCACCCCAAACCCTCACCCCGTCCACCCGCCTCCACCCTACCCTTCCACCCCCACCTCAAGCCCCACCCCCACACCGTACACCCACCCCTCCACCCGGCAACAGCCCAATCACACCACACATCACACCTCCTCCCCACCTTCACCCCCAAAGCCCCACCCCACCCCATACACCTCCACTCGCCACACCCTACTCCGCCCCTCCACCCCACCTCCACCCCCACCTTCACCACACTTCAACCTTCACCCCAAACTCCCACCCCGTCTATCCACACAGTTCACCCGCCCCCACCCTACCTCCTCCACGCTCCACACCGCCACCACACCTCCACCCCCAACCCCCCGTACACCCAATCCCTCAACCCGCCCCCACCCCGTCCACCCCTCCACCCGCCCCATCCCAACCCCCTCCCGGCAACAGCCCAATCACATCACACATCAAACCTCCGCCCCACCTCCACCCCCAAAGCCCCACCCCACCCCACCCCATACACCTCCACCTGCCACACCCTACCCCACCCCTCCACCCCACCTCCACCTCCACCTTCACCACACCTTCAACTTTCACCCCAAACTCCCACCCAGTCTACCCACGCAGTTCACCCGCCCCCACCCTACCTCCTCCACGCTCCACACCGCCACCCCCCATCCACCCCCAAAGCCCCACCCCGTACACCCCACTCCTCCACCCACCCCCACCCCGTCCACCCCTCCACCCGACCCATCCCACCCCTCCACCCCACCTCTCACCACACTCCCACCTAGACCTCCACCCCAAATCCCCACCCCACCATCCCACCCCGTTCAACCGCCCCCACCCTATCCCCTCCACCCACCACTCCACCCTCACACCTACCTTCCACCCCACCTCCACCCCAATTTCGCCCATCCCAACCCACCCCTCCACCAACACACCAACCCCCACCCCATCCTTCACCCCACCCCACAACACCGACCTCCAACGGTACACCATTGGTGAAATTTAGATTTTTGGAAAAAATTCCCTCCCACCCCCAAACCCACCCGACCGACAACACCCCACCACATTCCGACCTATCCACCGGTACACCACACGTGAAATTTGGGTTTTCGTGAAAATTTCCCCCACCCCACAACACGCCACCATTAACTCCGACCTCTACCCGTAGGCCTACGCGTAAATTTACTATAATAGCAATGCAGATTGGAAGGTCATTCACATCATCTCCATTCGCCAATTATATAATGACCATGCAAGCGTTTAAAAAGGTGTTTAACAAACTTAGGGTGTTTGCCCCCACCGTGGCCCCCAAGGTGGGGGAGATTCGCCAACCACTCCACTGGGTGGTTTTGATGGCCCTCTGTCTAGGTGCAAAGTTTGAGATCAAGACCTGCATTTTATGGAAAAAAATTGGGGGGGTTTCGCCCCCCATTTTGGCCCCATGGTGGGGGAGATTCGCAAACCCCCAACTTTGCGTCTCATGCCCAGACGGACACATTAGTGAAGGTTTGGAGTGAAAAGCTCGAAAACTGTGGAAATGCATTCCGGTCAAACAGACAGACACACACACACACACACACATAGTTTCTTATTTATTATTATAGATGTGTATCATCGGGTAGAACCGGTTAATGTATAATTGTTGACGGGCATGGTGTTGGTAGTTGGTAGGCGCGTATAGAAAAACACAAAGAGACAGGCAGAAAGACAGACACAGTGTCACAGATGGGCAAAAAGCATGCAAAGACAGGCAGGAAGACAGAGCTGCATACAGAGACAGAAAGACAGACAGAGACAGACAGAAAGACATACGGCACAAAAAAGGACAAAAAGGGGCACATACAGAGACAGACAGGACGGGGGCGTAGCGATAGCAAGGTGAGCGATTGAATCCATTATTTTGTCAATGTATGAAACTTAATTTATTGGGCAATCGTGACAGTTAAATTATTTCAACTTTGTCGCTCATGCGTGGCGATTTATTTCCAAGAAAGCGACAAACTCTGTTGCATTTCAAGGTCTTTGTACCTGTCCCAAACCCGCCAGCTCGTGCAGAGTACGGGTGTGCCAGTGGACAATGCAAAAGCAAGTACACCCTGTGGCATGCAAAATTTGCATGAATTTAATGGTATTCTTAGTTCTCATAGGCCTACATACAACATTTATTATGGTTTGACATGCGACCTAGGAATGCCATCTTAGATTTCATTTAGACATACTTCCCAAAATGTAAATGTGCATGTTTTTGTCCACAGCGACCGTATGGTTTCTACTACCCGGTACTAATAATAACGAGGTTATTTTCAATGAATTGATCGAGTTATATCTGTATGAATCGGTGCTGATAGGTCTTGCACTGGCTTCCTTTCCGCAGCGCATCTTATTTAGGATTGCATTTTTTGTGTGACTCTGATAATACGTGTGTCAGATTTGTCTCCCATTTTCTACATGCGTAGGCCGCCGTGCACTGCGCTCTGCTGTCCATGGTTCCTTTCACTCGCTCTGCAACAATGCAGAACTGTTTCTTCTCTGTGGTTGGTCCAACAGCCTGGAATGGGCTTCTTTGACTATTCGACACGTCCCGAACTGTTCTCAGTTTCACAAACTGTTGAATACTGGTTTTCCGCTTGATCTCGGCCGGGAGCGCCTCTGAGTAGGTATCCTGAAGGCGCGCTATATAAAATCTGATTGATTATTGATTGATTGATTGATGCCCTTTAGGGTCCTCGTGTAACTAACTAAGCTAGCCCGAGACTCAATTTCAAGAGCTCTTGTCTTCTGTATAATTATATGTATGCCCATGGTATTCAAGTCCATCAAGCAGTCAATGGAGTGATCAGAATTTGCATAGCGCCACTTAACGATTCCGACACAGGGACGCTCCCGACAAAGGCGAAGCGGAAGAAAGTCAGGCAGACGAAAGTATAGTTTCTGGCAGCAAATGAAACTGAGAGCCGGTCAAAATAAAAGTGTCGGCTGTCGAAAATATGTATAGCTTCATATTTTTACCATTGAACTCTGCTCCCTGCATGCATATCTACTTCAAGTAGGCTATCTATGTCGGTATGTGACTGCAATTCTTCTCGACGCCCACAACCCTGCGCATTGTTCTGTTTTGCACCCTTGTATACACGTAGGCAAGCTTATTTTAACTGCAGCGGGTAAACATCGATGCCCCCGCCTATAAATTCATTCAGCATTGTGCATAAAGCATTGTCAGTCACATCGTCGTTATGTGAGAAAAAAACACATTTCTCAAACTTCCAGCCGTGACCAGTAAAGCAGCTATAGTCGACAGAACAAAGACGACAGAAAAAGCTACGTAAAAATAGTAAGAAAACGAATTTAAAAAATCCTGCATAGTTAAAATATACAGAGTACAGACATAGGCCTATCTTAGTCTTTCTTAGAGCGAATTATTTGAGAAAGCGACCAAGGAATTCAAAGATGTCGTCGAACACCTTCAACTATTGTTGCTATACTGCTACCACTGTCACTACGTCCACTCCCACCACTTGCAGTGCTACAACTACTACTAACACCACTAGATACCAGCCTACCACCACCAATACTTACTTAGACTGATACTAAGACTAATAAAACTAATAATGCTAGTAGGCCTACCACTAACAATATTAGTAGGCCTACCAATGGTCCAATGCCAACACTAATCTTCTTCTTTCTCTTCAGGCTAGAATAATTATTCCAACACTAATACTAATGCCAATCTAATATCACTACCAGTACCAATATTAATACTAATAACAATATCAATACCAGTACTAATACCAATAGTAGTACCAATGTATACTAATACTAATACTAAATACTTAGGCTTACTAATACTAATACTAATGCTAATACTAATACTAATACTACTACCAATACTAATACTAGTAGGCCTACTAATATTAACACTAATATCAATTATATTACTAAGGAATACTAAAAGACTAATGCTAGAGAAAGGAATAGGAAATTTTATAGACTCAGGTATAGTTCGCTCACACGTTTGTCATTATTCTATTGCTATACACACAGCTCAGCTACACACCCAGGTGTGAGTGGTTTGCCCACCTTTATGAGTAAGCAGCTACGACGTACTTTATTAGGAACATTGCATAGCCACGTAATATTTTATCGTTCACTCTGTGAGAGCCCAATCTGTGCAACATTGAGTATGGGAATGTGTCAGTTCTGTCTCTGTCTCTGTCTCTTCATATCTGCATGCACTACTATGTCTCTGTCTGTCGATGTCTGTCTTTCTGTCTGCCGTCTGTTTATCTGTCTGTCTGTCTGTCTGTCTGTCTATTTCTCTCTCTTACTTCCTTATTCGTGTGCAGTTGAATGCACACAGTGAATGTCCCTCCACTTTCCCGAATAAATCACGCAATCAAGCATGCTATACGTGCCACGGCATCGTACAATGCAACGAAGGTGGGCATGTACAATTGTACATAGAGAATTTATGCACGTATTTATGCAGCTGTAGGCTAGATGCATGTGTCATATATTTATGGTCAACTGCACCTGTTAAAAACAGAAACCAGGATGTTGCTGATTTTAATGGGAGATTTTGCACGAGTAGAAAATTATTATTGTTTCTAGAAGTGGAGTCAGCATCAAATATTTCAACTTCATTCAAATCCTTTCACAGTAATTAGGCCTACATAGCAGAAAAACTCTAAAAGCGTTTGAAATCGTATAAACTAATGCTTCAAGGTTGTGAGATAGGCCTAGGCCCTAAAGTTTAACAAGCTATCATGAACTTTTAGTGAGCTATTGTCGTAGTCATAATTGTAATCTCCAAATTTCTAAAGCGCCACTCAAAGGTCAAGCGCAGGGCACCAGCTTATTCACGAGCGCAACGAGCAACTGTCGGACGGTTGATACCTGATGCAAGCAAACTCAGCATTTAGAGTAATGGCAAAGTTTGATTGGTCCCTCAGAATGATCTTAGATTACGACTTAGAATCAAGAATTGTTTCAGTAAACGCAAGAAGTAGGCTACCGTAACAGAAGTGCTGAATACTCATGCACGATAACATGACATGGCATGACATAATACGATATGTCACGGCATAGGATAAGACGACACAACGGAGCATGACATTATTTAGCATTGCCTAGTAGAATAGGCCTATTATAGTTATGACAGTCGTGTCATCTGAAAACAAATATAATCACACCCATATTATTGCGTTTTAATACAATATTTCATTATTAATTATTAGCAGTAGTAGTAGTAGTAGTAGTAGTAGTAGTACTAGTAAGCTTAGTAGTAGTAGTAGTAGTAGTAGTAGTAGTAGTAGTAGTAGTAGTAGTAGTAGTAGTAGTAGTAGTAGTAGTAGCAGTAGTAGTAGTAGTAGTAGTAGTAGTAGTAGTAGTAGTAGTAGTAGTAGTAGTAGTAGTAGTAGTAGTAGTAGTAGTAGTAGTAGTAGTAGTAGTAGTAGTAGTAGTAGTAGTAGTAGTAGTAGTAGTAGTAGTAGTAGTAGTAGTAGTAGTAGTAGTAGTAGTAGTAGTAGTAGTAGTAGAAGCAATAGTTACTGCAGTAGTAATTGTAGCAGTAGTATCAAAGTAGGCTAGTAGTACTGGGCTGGTGGTACTATAGGTACTACAATATAAATGGTACAATGGTGGCAGTATACAGGTATTATTGGCATACATGTAGTAGTCGTGTTCGTGCACTTTGTTAGTCTTAAGGAGAGAGCAGGCCTCGCCTAAGCCAATTAAGGCCTGCCTTCCATGTCATTTTTTACTCACGATCTACTTCCGTAACTAGCATGGGATTTCCCAACTGGCTCGAGTCGAACACCCTCGCAGACTATTTCAAGAGCTGCTCAGTCGTCATACTTCACAGAGACTCCAAGCGATCAAGACGGGCTGCATTAATATTTACATAGAGCATACATGCGTTTACCTTTAGGGAGTTAACCGTTTTCACAAAGTTGTCGCTGAATTGAGTGTTGTGGACCAAAGCGGAAGTAAACTCTAGGGCCTACTTAGTAACTATTGAAGAGAGGACGTCGCGTAGTCTAATAATTATTAGAAAGTGAAAACAACAAAACAAGATAAGAGACTTGGCAGAGGAGTTTAAACGTCGCTTTGGTCTTTCGTTTGACAAGATAAAACAGGTAAATTCAGTGTTTCTCTTTCCTATTTTGTTTGGTCCGCTGCTGTATTTGCTTAATGCCTTAATAAACTTTTAGATACAAGACTGTCGCTACTGGTTTGAAGATGGTTCATCCAGAAAGTTTTAAACAAGAAAAGTAGAGAACACTTGTCTGACATGTAAACTCTCGTCGAATCTCGTTTTGGCCAAACAATAAATTTCATTACCTTTTCTGTCTTTGAGAATAATTCTACGCACTACTGATTCACACATTGAGTTATATTATATTCATTTACTCATTTTATTTGTTGTTGATTTACATAGGCCTACTAATTCCTTAACGATTCTTATATTGGTTTCCTATTGATTTATATATTAATTTCCGATTGATTTTATATATTGTCTTATGATTGATTTATGTATTGATTTATGATTGATTAAACTCTCTAACGCTTTCCAGTAATTCAATTCGTATACCGGTACCCAGAAAGATATTCCACCCTCCTCTTTTATATTCGTTACACCGACCAGACGTTTAGTTAGCGCTACTCTCACAAAATTCAAGCACAAAAATGTTACATCTATATTATAGGTATAATAGGGGAAAGGTGGGGCGAAGCGAATTATATACATACGCATGATTATAATGTGGCTGCAATTGTCTCGCTGTGGAACACTGACTTTGCGACTGTGTCCGATTATCTAGTCATGGCTGAGACCTCGCACGGCAGGCACCAATAGATAAAGACTATAATAATGATTAAACTTGTACTTTTTTAGCAGCGACAATGGTGAGCACAAACGGAGAGGGTGATCCGAGCGAGTACCCCATCCGGGTGAAGAAGGGTCTCTACGACCTGTTCCGGGTCGGAGGGGGTCCCGCCCTCTACCCTGAAGATAAACGACCCGTCACAGCCGACATCTTGGAGGGTGGATGGATCTACGCAACCATCATTCTCGCCTTCTCACTTCTCATTCTACTTCCGGGATTACGAATCGTCACGGTAATAATAATGATGTATAACAATGATGATGATGATGATGATGATGATGATGATGATGATGATGATGATGATGATGATGATGAATTGTTGATGATGATGGTGATGACGATAATAGTAATAAAGATAATAATAATAATAATTATAATTATAACAACAACAACAACAACAACAACACCAACGACAATAATAATTATAGCACTGATGATGATGATGGTGGTGATGATGGTGATGATGATGATAATTAGGCCTATTTAATCGCTTAATAGCCTACTATAAAAGCGAAAATTATGTCAGTTAAAATATGGGAATATGGCGCTTTTAAGGACCTCTTAATCAATGTTTAATTACTGCAAAGATTGAACGAGAATGTTATTTATTATCAATATAATATATCAAGTCCTTTTTGGTACGAGAGCCTAAAACGGTCTAAACTGTACAATGTACATAAACGATCTTTCGGTCTTCCTGATCTTAATATAAGAGACTTATTTACAGTCACCTACATGTACCTGACTGTTTATTTAAGGATATTATATAGCAGCTCATAATAGATCATTATAAGTATGCCTATATATATATATATATATATATATTATATATATGCCTGCATAACCGGCTGTGCCGAAACTTGTTCACAACAACATGATCTACGATGAGTCCTTGATCTAGGTTTAGCCTATGTTTAGACTCGCTTTATTGCTTCTCATTTCCGAAGCACATTATAGCACATTCTAGCACATTATAGCTGCGCATTTTGACAACAGGAAAAAATGCATTGTATATTAGGTTAGGCCTTTTTCTACTTCCTTCAAGTAGGTCCTAATGTCTTGCTAAGCGTGACAGTATAATATATAAGAGGCCTAGTTTGGCTAGAGCTCCCGTGGTGAAAGTCTGCACGTATATGCATGCATAATAATGCATGAATATGTGTATATATATGCATGTACATGTACATATGTATTATGACATGTATAGTATATATGTACTTCTATAGTTTATGCATAATTTTTATATGCATATGTATAATTTGTATAATTATGTCCTATGTATGAATGTATGCAATGCATGAATAATGAATATATGTATGCAATTATGCATGTACTTAGGTATCTATAGAGAATGCATCCAATCTAAGAATCGATTCCAAATACTTCGAAAGATCTGCAGGTTACCATAATATCATGCACATGCTCAAGTAGATGGTCTTTTTTCAACAAAAATGAGACAGAGAATTCATCAGCATCGCCACACAGAAATTATTGATTCTGCAGCTTCTCTATGGGTCTTGCCAATAAGGACCATCGTGTAACGTTAAGAAAACCCAGACCCCTCCATAATATTATTATCCGAATCTCTATCAATCCATTTACTCTTTATTCGTCTGTCTGTCTGTATGTCTGTCTTTATTCGTCTGTCTGTCTTCTGGTATGTTTCTTTATTCTTATGACAATTGAATGCCTGAGCTGATTTCATTTTCATATGTGATTAATTGTTCGTTCTTTCAGGGAGTCTCAGCTTTCATTCGAATCATTGTTGGCGTCGGCATTCTTGGAATGATCATGAGTAAGTATAGAACGTTCATATTATTATAGACACGAACTGCAATAATAACTTCTCATGTAGACCTATAGGCCATATACACGTATTCATGCATTCATTACAGGCCTATATTTCTGCATAGGGCCTATATCTATGGCCCTATGCATGCATAATCATAATATTATGTACAATAGTCTATATAGGTTAGTATGTAACTATGTATGTATGTATTTTATTGATGCATGTGCCTGTTCATATGTCAATGAATGTATGTTCATTGTCCATATGTGTGCATGTGTTAGCATTATGAGCATGCATGTATGATTGTTAATCCACACTATTATTCCACTTTCCTTTCCATGCCCCTCCCTGGAAAATTGACTCCGATTTTTTAGCTATTATGTTTGTGGATTTTAACCAATTTCTTCGAACTAATGCACTTAATTATGATACAGAGTGAAATTGTGAAATTTACATTTATGAAAGCACCCATGTTCTTAATGTTTTCTTTGTATCATGCAGGCTCTTGCCTACAACTTTCAGACGCGAGCACCGTTTTGCCCCCTCTTGCAAAAATTTCTGCTGGCGACCATTGGCCAATACCCTCAAAAAATGTACAGGATAGGTTTAAGTGTTAGGTCAACAGTGTCAAATGCTTTGTTCTTCTGATTCTCCTCACATCCCTCGGCATTTCAACTCTAAACATCACCCACCTTAGCCGTCCATCTGTCTGCCTGCCAGAGTCTCCGGATTTGACCCGCTGCCCATCGATTTTGATTTGATTGAGCGCCTGTGAATAAGCTGGTTCCCGTTACCTCGCTTTTGTGGGCGCTGTAGAAATCTCGAGATTACGATTACGATTACGATTTATTCCACGCTTAATGTGATGAAACGTTGAACTATTCGATTGCAGTCTGCAACTTCGGTCAGGACTGGGAATCTGCTTCGATCGATCGCACGACGACCGCCTACCGAGCAGGAATTCCGTACGAGATAAACGCCAGCATCGGAGTTCACATCGGTCTAAGGAGCGTCAACATCACACTCAAGGGTAGGACGTCGTCTTCGCTTTCTTCAATCTTCTAATTTAACGAATGTTTCTGTTGTTCCTCAGCAGCGAGAGGAGTGGCGGCGAAGGTTATTTGAACCTGCCTATAGGAGGTAGAAATCAGAGGCAGAAGAGTGAACTATCGATAAACTATAGAATGAAACATAGGCCTATTAGTAGAAGAATTTTAGCCGAAAAATCGTCAATCGACTCAACAAATTATTACAAGTTAGAGACTTGGCAGAGTTGTTAAGTACACCCCACTGTAGAAAATACCAAAAGTCCCCATAAATCCGAGCTGTGCTTGAGCCGCCATCTTGGGAAATGGCGGACTAAATTCGGTCTTGTGGCAATAACTCCAGAACAGTCACAGCTACAAAGAAATATAAAACAGCAAAAATGATCCTCATTAAAAGGCAAAGAAGTTTGGTATACAGTATTTGTTTCTAGGATCAGAAATAAAAATGTTAGGGCTAGTTTTAGGTTGATCCTAAATCGTCATTTGCAGCACAGTATTTCCATATATTCTTCCCGCCATAAAACTTTGTATGTCGCATTGATATACATAATGATGACTACTTTATCATATGTAACATTTTTATTTTTAATCCTAGAAACAAATGTTATATATCAAATTTGATCGTCTTTAAATGAGGATCATTTATGCCATTTTATATTTCTTAGTAGCTGCGACGGTTCTTCAGTTATTAACGAAAAACAGAATATAGGCCGCCATTTTCCAAGATGGCGGCTCGAGCACAGCTCGGATTTATGGGGACTTTTGGTATTTTCGTCAGTGTGGTGTAGTTAACAACTCTACCAAATCTCTAACTTGTAATAATTTGTTGAGTCGATTTTCCTAAAATTCTTCCACTATATGGATTTTATAATAATCCATGCTTTTTCAGCGCTAAGTTCCTAATCTATTCACAATTCACGTATAATCTGCAAACAGGCCATAAATTAACTGACTGCTATGTGACCGTATTGCCTACTGTTGCCTTATATCCTTGGTGAATAATGATTTGCTATAGGCATTCCTCGAGTCCAGACGTTTGGCGACCATCTAGTCAACGAAACAATCGACTACAACGAACGATTGTCTTGGAACAACCACGGATGGCTGCAGGGAAGAGCCGGCTTCGGACCAACGGGTATGCGGGAAAACTGGAATGATTTAAAGTTCTAGTTGATTTACTCATCACGAAAGCAGGAGTTCATATTAAAAGTTGCTATAGGAGAGTTCACGTACTATGTCAACGGGTTGACCAAAAAAGCAGTAGGCTAAAGTTCCGCTGACAGGATTGATCCTTCCTCCTTTGCTTTTCTTATGCGGCATTAATGACCATCAAAAGCTTGAGGTTTATATGCTTACGTCAAACCTAGTGAATTAACCTACAAATGGCTACTTTCTGTTACCTGCTCAACAAGACTAAGTTCACCATCATACATAGAATCATGTGTTGGAGTCTAATATGAAATTTATGTTGATCTTGCGGTGCATAGCTAATCGAAATATATAACCTAAACGGCGCTGGAAAAACAACCAGCTACAATTGCCTTCTTAGAGTGCTGTGCCTTACCTACTCCTTTGCGCGAGTAAGCTTACCTTATAGGCCTACATTTTAAAGTTTAGGGAAGAACAAAATTTCCTACGATACTACAGCAATAACGCCACGCTCTTTTGCCACACATGATATTCCAACCGCTTCAAAAATATTAGCGGCACATTAATTAAGACTATTTTTAATAACAGTAAGCTGGTGTTCTTTCAGCTGGGAGATTCAATCAGGAATTTCGGGGACACCAACGCAAAGGATCACCTTACCCTATTCTCTGGATAGCCGAATACTTCACCCCGGACTCAGAGGGTCTACGCTGGGGTCGGTTCTATCGAAACGCCGGCTATTTCACTCACATCATGGTCTGGTAGGTTCAGCTCTCTAACGAACCGTACAAAGCTCCAATTTCCTAAACATAATTAGGCCTATAGCCTAAGTCTTACTGCAGTGTGGAACATGATTTCTTATACGTAGTTTGGGTGTAAATTATGATTTTTACAGTTTGGTCGAGCGTTAAAGTAGGGGAGAGTGCTCCAAGACGCCCATGCTAAGAAAAATTGTGCTTTTCTTCTATGTGGGATCCAAGAGAAGTACATGTTTCACCCTAATGTAAAGAGTGATCATTAATGAAGCAATGACAGCCACTACAGAACACAATTCAATAAGATCAATTGTTGAAATTAAAAAAGGTAGACCCCTCCAAACTGGGCGTCTTAGGAACCCTATACTACAAGACGCCCATAGGATGGGCATCTTGGAGCAATGGAAATCGACTAAAAACAAGAGGCATTGCAATCATGCATTTTAAACTAAAACAATAAACTGCTTGAGAGAAAGCAAATTAAACCAAAACTAAAAGATCCTAAAGATACCGAGCAACTAAAAACACCGAGAAGCAAAAATTCAATCTCATGTTGTAAGTCATTATTGTCATTTTCACTTTAATCACAGACTATCGACAAAAGTCACATACGAATTCTTTGGATGTCTCTTCGTCTGCACATTCTGCATGACATCAACCTTTACACGTATTGCATTCTTTGCATTTCACTGAAGTTTTGGACAAGGGTGAAATAGATTAAATAAACACTGATAAATTTATATATGGCCCCGTTTTTTATGAGTAGAAGGTGGTGACACGGTAGGCACCAATTCTTGGCCATTTGCTCATAGTATCAAAGACGCTCATGGGCATCTTGTAATCTCTATGATTCCTATATATTCAAGATGCCCATGGGCTTCTTGTAATCTCTATGCTACCTATGTTTCCAAGACGCCCATGGGCTTCTTGTAATTTTCAAGTCCCCCTCTACTGACGCCATTTTATTTAACAATGTCAATGTTTAATGGTTAGATAAAACCATAAAAGCAACTATAAATGAGCCCTAAATAAACGTTGAAATGCGCGAATTTTTACTAAATAAGGCTAAAGAGAAAATTAGGAAGATTCGTAAATGTGTACTTACAAAAAAGTGGTGAAAATCTAAAAAATTGATTTATCGCGTCAATATCTCGAATACTGAAACATTACTGTTATGGAAGGTTCACAAGATGTCGCTGCATGCAATGAGACAACTAAAACACGAATATGTATCTTTTCAACCGTTTTAAAGGGGGTGGGCGTCTTACTCGCCCTGGGCGTCTTGTAGCACTCTCCCCTATAATTTTATACGTCTGCTGAGTGCACAATGATGATCTCACCGATGATTTGGTTCAGGAAACAGATCCAGAAAAGCCATTTGGAATCAATTTCTTATAAATCTTATTGCCGTTAGGCTTAGGCCTACTCGATTTAGCTTATAATTCGTTTCATAGGGCCTATGTAAATTTTTGCTGCTCAGCGGTGTCTGAAATACTGATTGTTAAAAAGTTTCTTGTCTAGGCAAAATTTACATTATATTCCTGCTGCTAGATTTTACATAGGTTTAGGGGATCTACATTAAACAAAATTTATAAATCACAGCTGGAATCAGGACTTTTTAACGTGCAGTTGTACACAAAATGTGCCGTTGTAGAAGCACTTATGTAGGCCTACAGTTAACACTAGCAAACGCTAGGTCATTATCCTCTGATTTTAAGTATAATTTACCATGGATGATGGGAAAGGAAAGAAGTTGTGCAGTTCTAAAAATTCCTTAAAACAGCCCTGGCTGGAATGTAGTCAATCACTTTTCACGGCCGTTTGCTCTTAGTTGCCCTACTGTTACTGTAGCAACCTGCCATAGGCCTACTCACAGTGTTCTAATAAAATTGATTGATATTGATTACTTTAAAAGTTTAAATGTAGCATACGGCGACAAAAATCGGCATTCGATATTTTGTTCAGAAGCAATTATATTTTACTCAAGATGAATTTTATTCCATTAGCAGTCAAAACATAGTATTGTGGAGTCACACACATGCAATATGTAGCATAAGCTCAAATCGAAAAGGATAGGCCTACTTGGCAAACAAAATGCTGACCTGCAGTGGCGTAGCAATCTGTTTTGGGACCCTTGTGTAGGGCTTTCGTGTTGGGCCCCTTCAATGCTTGAACCCCAAGATTTCAAACAACGCGGCTGTGCAAAAAGCGCCTGTCTTTTGCGGTAGACCATTTGCATAAACCTAGCTTACACTCGCAATTAAATTTTAAAATTAACTTACATGGTTTGAGTTTACATGATGGTTTACATGCGTAATTTTAGGACGGCCTTACCGTTGTGGATACTAGCATTGATTCTCTTCAAAATGGTGATTCGATATGGCGCTTATTGTTCGCTGATGACTGGCGGATCTTTGCTGATAGCCAACATCATCTACGCCTCTCATCGAAACTCAAATCAACTGGAAATTCCCTTCCCAGATAAAAGCCTCGTTTTCCACTGGGGCTGGAGTTTCTGGATGTGCATGTCGATGGGTAAGAGGGAATTACTGAATGGAAACCACGTTCATTTATCTCACTGTTGCTGAATATTCAATGCGCACATTAGCCTATGTTTGTTTGTATTTGTTTGTTTGTATGTGCATTTGTTATAGCGCCCCTTCAAGCTCTCTCTGCTCAGAGGCGCTCTCGAATTCAAAGCGGACACTGCGTCGGAGTTTCACGCCGAAGCGCTGACCAATTGTAAGTGAAGGACTTGCCCAAGGTCCCTACGCGGCAACTTGAGGTGGATTCGAACCTGCAACCCTCCGGCTACCAAGCAACGAACTTACCCAATACACCACCGTGCCCCACAATCACTACAGCGTATGACCTAGGCCTACGTGATCTATTTCACCATGTCTGACCTAACCTGACTTCAAAGGAAAGCAGTTGCTCTTTTGGGTTATAACTTTAGACGGAGAACAATAATATACATGTATTTAAGTCCAGTTCGACCAGTTGTGATTGCATGTAAATCGTAAATCAACGACTGCGCTTGCGTCTACAATGAATTTCTGTTCGTAGGTTTGATCTGCTGTGCCATTGGCATAGTGACCTTCATCCTTGACGTCTTACAACCGGAACTTGTGTCAGAATTCTTCGCAGTCGACGTCACGCAGGACTTGGAAGAATTCTATATCAGTGAGAAGATTGTTTCTATGTTTTTCCTGTGAACGACCTATCGTTCTACATCAGAATTACCGTATACTGCTTTTCTATCGACCTCCATCTCTCCCTCCACCTCTGTCTCTGTTTCTCTCTTTCTCTGTCTCTGTTTCTCTCTTTCTCTTTCTCTGTTTCTCTCTTTCTCTTTCTCTGTCTCTTTGTCTCTCTCTGTCTCTGTCTGTCTGTCTGTCTCTCTCTGTAATATTATCTGTATACGTGTGTCTCTCGCTGTAATCGTTTAACTCCTTTCTACATCATACCATAAAAATATACATGCTGTGACTATGTATACTACATTGAGGCACAGTGGCCGATTGGTTAGAGCGGTCGGTCTGTAACGAGAAGAGTACGGGTTCGATTCTTGTCCGAGTAGATAACTGTGTATGAACCTTGAGCAAGTCCATCACTCACAATAATTGCTGCAATACAATAGTTGCAGTTGCGCAGCCGAGGAGTGTGTGCACTTATGAGCTTTGTAAGAAGGGCGATGTAAAATAGCAGTTGTATAAGTACTGTATTTCGTTGCATTGTACATAATAAACGTGCATTCTTGCATGCACACACATCCGCACATCCACACACAAATGCAATCATACAAGACGCATGTAGGCATATACTTGCACACTTGCACACTTGCACATATAGTATATAAATGGCTTTTGTGACAGGTCCGACAGAGAACGGTGGGAAAAGCAGCAGCAGGATTGGAAGGAGTTTCAGAAGACGAACGGTGATGTTGGGTGAGACGAAGTCAAACGCTGGAGAAGTCAATCTGAACCTGAGAAGAAGTCGTTACAACGTAGCGAAAGCCCATCATAATGCTGCAGCCGATGCCGATCCAAATGACATTGAGATGGGAGAAGCGAATGGCGCCACACCTACACCGGTCAGTGTCACTATTTCTCGGTCTTTCGTTCACTCCATCTATCGTTCATCTTCTACGTATCTACACTGTGTCCCAATAAATCGGGCACCCTTTTTATAATGTGAATAAAACAGGCAAATATTGATCGATTTTCAAAATTTTAAAACTGTTTTTATCCTGAGATAATTATCTTACACTGATTCAAATATGAAGTTTTTGGCATGAATATTGACGTCACAATTACGTCATTTGCATCAGAGAATTCAAATGTTAACGCCATTTTCTAACGATTTTTGTTTACATTTGGCTTCAATATGTAAATTAACGACGTCATTATGACGTAATTTTTTAGTGAGGGCCGTTCATAAATTACCAATTTGTAGATAATTATCTCATGATCAAGCCTGTTTTAAAATTTTGATAATCGATGAATACTCACCAGTTTTATTCACATTATAAAAAGGGTGCCCGATTTAATGGGACACAGTGTACTGTTATGTGATTTCCCAAATCGTTATTTTAGTTATTTCAGTGTTAATATAAAAAACCACATTATATATATATTATATTTGTTATAGTTGTCATCAGTGTTAATATAATAAGCCACATTTTATATATAATTATATATAATTAGTCAGTCGTCCATATATACATGTACATGTATTGGTGGTAGTGTGAGGCGTACGTTCTTAGTCTTCATGCCGTACTTTACCAGTTCTCTAAACCCGTCCTGTACGATATATACGACCATATTAATTTCCTGTCATCTATCACTGCCTTTGTTTACCGGTCGTGTGTTTCCGTTCCAAATGTACAGCCTTTAATCCAGCGTGGCTATCGAAAACGAACGATTCTCGGACCAATGCAGAAGTCGCGAAAGAGCCAGCCACGTCCGCCGGCTCCTCCTGAACAGCAGAATCTTACACCAGATAACGGTAATGCTTACGATCATGAACTAGGAGCGAACAACGAGGGATTCTACGAGAACGCATAGGGCATCATATGCGCCAAACGAAGAGACACGTCCGACAAATTGGCACAAATCAAGTAAGTTATCAACGATGTCAATCGAGTTAGCATAGGCCTATATATACAACAGTGCACTGCACTGCACATTGTCAAGGTACCTTAAACTACATTGGGACCCACGGCAATGCTCTGCCGTAGGATATTCTCCGCACTACACTAGGCTTAGTTAGAATAGGCTACGCCATGCTACATGCACGTAGTGTACACTACGTCTACAGTACCGGTACGATTCTTGAATACACTACACTGTGGTACACTACACCATCTACAGGCTCTACGCTAGCATGCCATTTCTTCTGTAATGTTCTACCCTTAGGCAGATCCAAGATTCCAACGACTCCATTTTTTCTCTGCTGTGCTTTTCCCCTCGATTTCTTCATATCCTCGTCAGTTTCTTTCTCCGCTCATCAATCAATCCCTCAAGTCTTTCGTGGTCGTCCTGGTATTTTCTTTCCTTCCATTTATAAATGCCACTACACGCTTAAAATTACGGCAGTGCCATGAACTACAGATGTGACTTGTTAGTGCTTATAGCTGATGAAAAGTTTAAGCAGATGAGAATATTAAAAATTCAAGTTAAATTCACAAATTAAATTAAAAATTTGTATTTTATGTTTCAGACCTTCAACAAGACTTCAGCCGAAAATGACAACCTAATTTGCGTGTCGAGAACTGTAACTAAGAACTGTAAAGCGAGCTGACATTCTCTGTCAAATTCATTATCCTCAAATCAGATTGACTACATATGCATATGCATATATTAGGCGTAGTATTTTAAAGTGTAAATTTCGAATAACTTGAAGATCTGTATTGTTTTGATGTTGTTAAAAGTTAACATGTAGGCCTCGGCTATAGGTATTTATAATGTTCTTCATTGTTCTTTTTAATGACCAATGCTTGAGTGTGGCAAACGTGTAATATTAATGTTTAATGGTCAGTAAGTAAGCAATAGGTGTCTCTGAAGGGAAGATAAACGGTTCAATAGAGCAAGGATGATGGGTCGTGAGTGTATACTTAAGCAGTTTTTGTTACAGAGTTGAATATTAGGACTATTATTATGTGGGAGAATTGAGTGTATAGGCCCTACAGTATAATAGGTAAAACGTTGTTGATAGAAGTGCATGAATAATATAACAGAAGACGTCGATTATCTAAAGTACTTTATAAACACGCATGCATCTAGAGTATTATAAGCTTAATAGTTGTAAACAACATGTTCTGTGCCTCTGCTATAGCTTCGAATGGTAAGCATTGGTATGGTTAGGCTGCATCAATGTCTAAATATTTTAAATCTGAAGTAGAAGCTGGATGCATGTTAAAATACATGAATGAAAATAATTGATACAGCTTCCATTTAAGCTAAAAAAAACATTTTCATAAATCCAGCTTCTATTTCATCAATACGAGTTGTCCGTAGACCGATTGTCGTGGAACCGTTTAAACCAAGAAGTAACTGTTGTTGCTAGAAAACAATTCGTCAAACAACATCACTGTTCCTGACCCCAGACATTTTGCGGCGATGAGTACGAATAAATTAACTCCACTGTCTTCGGTCAATTGTCAAGTCCATTGTTTCCCCTCAAGTAGTTTCAATACAATTGCTTTTTTGTTCTACTCTATAATAATACACATGTATTATAAAGTATTACATCGTCTGAGAGACGATTGACTATTTCAGCGAATTGCGGTCATGTTTTGATGCAATACGGCATGCAATAAAATAGGTGATTGGAATAGGCCTATCTAGCTTTGTACGCACGCACCACTGTTATTGTTGTTACGATAAAAAAACTCGTAAAACTTATTAGACAGGGAACATTTAATTATTGTTTCTTGTAAATCTTGTTTTTATAATTATGTTAAATGTTACTATACTGTTTTCAAATTAACGTGCAAACTTTAATGCGTAAAAATTCGTGTACAATTTTAGTGCGTTGTACTTTGAATTCAATTTACTTTTAAACTACGGCAAAAGACTAAGCTTATATAGCGTAAAAATAAACGGTAAAATTCAACCTACCAAGCCCTAACCAGCGCTTGTAATGACGTCGATGATAATGATAATAATGATGATGATGACAATGATGATATATATTCGTTTATTGAGATTCTCGCTGACACACCGCAGCCAATTACAAGTTTAAAAAATGATACAGAAAAATCATAACAATTCAATAAAAAAACCGATAAAAATCATACGTCAACCAACTGGATGATGAGTGGTGGTGATATTGATTATGATGATGGTGGTATAGTGAATATGATGATGACGATGATGATGAGTGGTGGTGGTGATGATGATGATGGTGGTAGTGAAGAATACAATGACGATGATGATGGCGATGATGATGATGATGGTGGTGATGATGATGGTGATGATTGTGATAATGATGATGATGATGGTTGTGAAGATGATGATGATGATGATGTTGGACATTGTTGGTGATGATGG
Organism: Lumbricus rubellus; assembly: GCA_945859605.1. Lineage (NCBI taxonomy): Eukaryota > Metazoa > Annelida > Clitellata > Crassiclitellata > Lumbricidae > Lumbricus > Lumbricus rubellus. The sequence goes on along the minus strand of OX243815.1, from coordinate 40,086,282 downwards.
TGATGAATGTGATGATGGTGGTTGGCGATGGTGGTTATTGTGATGATGACGATGGTGGTGGAGGTTATGGCGGTGGTGATGATGATGGTGATGATGATGATGATTACAGGTACCAGCGCATAGATGTTATAAAAAAATAATGCAATTTTACTAATTACTCTTGTCTAAGCCAGTGTTTCAATCTGTGACCCTCCTCTGTGGGGGGGGGAAGAACCCAGGTTTCTGGGGGAGACAAACAAGCGTCCGGCGGACGATCGCTAAGGCGCGTAGCTCCGAGATCAGAGGAAAAGAGGATGTGCCCCTCCTCCCACTAAAAATGTTTTTAATTTCCACATTGCATTGGTAGCATTTTAGACTGTCATTTTAACAAAAGTTCAACTAAACCAACCATCATTTGTCAAATTTGTTTGGATGAGGATGTCATTTCTGTGTGAATGTATACCACCTCCATACTCTTGTACTTTGAATTCAATTTACTTTTAAACTACGGCAAAAGACTAAGCTTATAAGCTTATAGCGTAAAAATAAACGGTAAAATTCAACCTACCAAGCCCTAACCAGCGCTTGTAATGACGTCGATGATAATGATAATAATGATGATGATGATAATGATGATATATATTCGTTTATTGAGATTCTCGCTGACACACCGCAGCCAATTACAAGTTTAAAAAATGATACAGAAAAATCATAACAATTCAATAAAAAAACGATAAAAATCATACGTCAACCAACTGGATGATGAGTGGTGGTGATATTGATTATGATGATGATGGTGGTAGAGTGAATATGATGATGACGATGATGATGAGTGGTGGTGATGATGATGATGATGGTGGTAGTGAAGAATACAATGACGATGATGATGGCGATGATGATGATGATGATGGTGATGATGATGGTGATGATTGTGATAATGATGATGATGATGGTTGTGATGATGATGATGATGATGATGTTGGTGATGATGGTGATGAATGTGATGATGGTGGTTGGCGATGGTGGTTATTGTGATGATGACGATGGTGGTGGAGGTTATGGCGGTGGTGATGATGATGGTGATGATGATGATGATGATTACAGGTACCAGCGCATAGATGTTATAAAGAAATAATGCAATTTTACTAATTACTCTTGTCTAAGCCAGTGTTTCAATCTGTGACCCTCCTCTGTGGGGAGGGGGAAGAACCCAGGTTTCTGGGGGAGACAAACAAGCGTCCGGCGGACGATCGCTAAGGCGCGTAGCTCCGAGATCAGAGGAAAAGAGGATGTGCCCCTCCTCCCACTAAAAATGTTTTTAATTTCCACATTGCATTGGTAGCATTTTAGACTGTCATTTTAACAAAAGTTCAACTAAAGTTACTAAACCAACCATCACTTGTCAAATTTGTTTGGATGGGGATGTCATTTCTGTGTGAATGTATACCACCTCCATAAAAATTAATGTGCTTGGTGTTGGTGAAACATTGCAGTAAATTCGTGCGGTAGGCCTACACAGTGGCGATACATAAATTATGGATCACGAATAAAACATTTCTTCGATGTAGAAAGCACGCTTCTGCATGAAGCGGTTCTGAGGAGGTCTTAAACAAGACCAATCTATACTTTTACTTTGCCTGTTAGTTTGAAGTAATCATTTCAATTCAAATCAATTCAAACTTGTTTATTTAGAGAGATCAACTCGAGAATGCGAACAAATAATCAAAATGGTATAAATGCAACGATACAGAAACATGCAGAAGAAACTGGTTATATAGGCCCTATATATTAGTAATTTAATCTATAGCCTTGAGGCAGCCATGAGCTTGAATTTGTTTAACTTAAATTTCTTAATTTAATCTCGTTTTCCCAATTCCCGCCGGCAGTGTAAGCTTATACAACTGTATTAATTATAGCTCGGTTGGGTATGCGGTGAAAGTGAAACATACATCTCAAACGAAATTTCTACCCTGGCTGGGATTGAACTCCAGTCTCTCGGCTGATAGTCCAGCATACTAATCACAACACGGTCAAGCATCCGCCATTAAGTGGGCCTAAATAAATGACACAGTCTAGTAGAGGTTGGTAGACATCCCTGATTTGAATTGGATCGATTTCAAATTATTTGCCCAATTTCAAGATTCTCAAAATTAGCACACTTAGAAAATCGCTCTACTGCAGGTCTCTTTAGAACAGCAACTTTTAAAACAATGGACACATCTATACAACACTTGATAAGCACATAATTATGAGTATAGATATTAAGCACCAAAGCGAATATATATATGGCGTATCTTGTAAGCAGCATAATCCAATAATGTCAAGATATTCTGATATTTTCCTTACCGACACCTGTTTAGCGACCATTAAATATGTAAAAAACCAACTATGCAGATAATAATTGTTATAATTATATTATCGTTTTTAGCAGTTATCTGAAGCAGATACTAGATACATGTAGTAATTGCAATATATGATCGTTTAATAGATAATGGGAAGCACTTAGAATTTATGACGAACAAGAACAGTTCAGCCTTAAAGTGTAACTTTAAGTAAACATAATATATTATATAGGCCCTATATAGACCTAATTATGTTACATAGGCTACATAGCACTTCCTGGAAATGAAAATGTCTGGCAATCCGTACAGTTGGCTGCATGCGCTGACGATTTTGCAAACTGCATTGCACGACTGAATTGGAAATCTAACTCGAGTAATTATTCAACTTCGGATCATCACATTCGGTTTTCCCAACTTTGGAGTTCATTTCCGCTGGTATGTAATCGAGCAGTGGACTGCACTTCACCTCCTGAAAAACCACATAATTATAGTGCAGAACGAGTGCACTGTACAGACGAACGAGTGCACTGTGCACTGTACAGACGAACGAGTGCACTGTGCACTGTACAGACGAACGAGTGCACTGTGCACTGTGCAGACGAACGAGTGCACTGTGCAGGCGAATGAGTGCACTGTACAGGCGAATGAGTGCACTGTACAGCCCACCAGAGATAAATAATGATTCAATCGCTTTCGCAGTTTTGCACTCAGTGACATAGACAGAGATAGTCATACAGAGACAGAGAGAAAGACAGATAGAGACAGAGAGAAAGACAGATAGAGACAGATAGAAAGACAGATAGAGACAGATAGAAAGACAGATAGAGACAGATAGAAAGACAGATAGAGACAGAGAGAAAGACAGATAGAGACAGAGAGAAAGACAGATAGAGACAGATAGAAAGACAGATAGAGACAGACAGATAGAGACAGATAGAGACAGATAGAAAGACAGATAGAGACAGATAGAAAGACAGATAGAGACAGAGAGAAAGACAGATAGAGACAGAGAGAAAGACAGATAGAGACAGAGAGAAAGACAGATAGAGACAGATAGAAAGACAGATAGAGACAGATAGAAAGACAGATAGAGACAGAGAGAAAGACAGATAGAGACAGAGAGAAAGACAGATAGAGACAGATAGAAAGACAGATAGAGACAGATAGAAAGACAGATAGAGACAGACAGATAGAGACAGATAGAGACAGAGAGAAAGACAGATAGAGACAGATAGAAAGACAGATAGAGACAGATAGAAAGACAGATAGAGACAGATAGAAAGACAGATAGAGACAGAGAGAAAGACAGATAGAGACAGAGAGAAAGACAGATAGAGACAGAGAGAAAGACAGATAGAGACAGAGAGAAAGACAGATAGAGACAGATAGAAAGACAGATAGAGACAGATAGAAAGACAGATAGAGACAGAGAGAAAGACAGATAGAGACAGAGAGAAAGACAGATAGAGACAGATAGAAAGACAGATAGAGACAGATAGAAAGACAGATAGAGACAGACAGATAGAGACAGATAGAGACAGAGAGAAAGACAGATAGAGACAGATAGAAAGACAGATAGAGACAGATAGAAAGACAGATAGAGACAGATAGAAAGACAGATAGAGACAGAGAGAAAGACAGATAGAGACAGAGAGAAAGACAGATAGAGACAGATAGAAAGACAGATAGAGACAGACAGATAGAGACAGATAGAGACAGATAGAAAGACAGATAGAGACAGATAGAAAGACAGATAGAGACAGAGAGAAAGACAGATAGAGACAGAGAGAAAGACAGATAGAGACAGAGAGAAAGACAGATAGAGACAGATAGAAAGACAGATAGAGACAGAGAGAAAGACAGATAGAGACAGAGAGAAAGACAGATAGAGACAGAGAGAAAGACAGATAGAGACAGATAGAAAGACAGATAGAGACAGATAGAAAGACAGATAGAGACAGACAGATAGAGACAGATAGAGACAGAGAGAAAGACAGATAGAGACAGATAGAAAGACAGATAGAGACAGATAGAAAGACAGATAGAGACAGATAGAAAGACAGATAGAGACAGAGAGAAAGACAGATAGAGACAGAGAGAAAGACAGATAGAGACAGAGAGAAAGACAGATAGAGACAGAGAGAAAGACAGATAGAGACAGATAGAAAGACAGAAAGAGACAGATAGAAAGACAGATAGAGACAGAGAGAAAGACAGATAGAGACAGAGAGAAAGACAGATAGAGACAGATAGAAAGACAGATAGAGACAGATAGAAAGACAGATAGAGACAGACAGATAGAGACAGATAGAGACAGAGAGAAAGACAGATAGAGACAGATAGAAAGACAGATAGAGACAGATAGAAAGACAGATAGAGACAGATAGAAAGACAGATAGAGACAGAGAGAAAGACAGATAGAGACAGAGAGAAAGACAGATAGAGACAGATAGAAAGACAGATAGAGACAGACAGATAGAGACAGATAGAGACAGATAGAAAGACAGATAGAGACAGATAGAAAGACAGATAGAGACAGAGAGAAAGACAGATAGAGACAGAGAGAAAGACAGATAGAGACAGAGAGAAAGACAGATAGAGACAGATAGAAAGACAGATAGAGACAGATAGAAAGACAGATAGAGACAGAGAGAAAGACAGATAGAGACAGAGAGAAAGACAGATAGAGACAGATAGAAAGACAGATAGAGACAGATAGAAAGACAGATAGAGACAGACAGATAGAGACAGATAGAGACAGAGAGAAAGACAGATAGAGACATAGAGAAAGACAGATAGAGACAGAAAGAAAGACAGATAGAGACAGAGAGAAAGACAGATAGAGACAGATAGAAAGACAGATAGAGACAGATAGAAAGACAGATAGAGACAGATAGAAAGACAGATAGAGACAGATAGAAAGACAGATAGAGACAGAGAGAAAGACAGATAGAGACAGATAGAAAGACAGATAGAGACAGATAGAAAGACAGATAGAGACAGAGAGAAAGACAGATAGAGACAGATAGAAAGACAGATAGAGACAGATAGAAAGACAGATAGAGACAGAGAGAAAGACAGATAGAGACAGAGAGAAAGACAGATAGAGACAGATAGAAAGACAGATAGAGACAGATAGAAAGACAGATAGAGACAGAGAGAAAGACAGATAGAGACAGAGAGAAAGACAGAGAGAAAGACAGATAGAAAGACAGATAGAGACAGAGAGAAAGACAGATAGAGACAGATAGAAAGACAGATAGAGACAGATAGAAAGACAGATAGAGACAGATAGAAAGACAGATAGAGACAGATAGAAAGACAGATAGAGACAGAGAGAAAGACAGATAGAGACAGAGAGACAGAGAGAAATACAGATAGAGACAGAGAGAAAGGCAGATAGAGACAGAGAGACAGAGAGAAAGACAGATAGAGACAGAGAGACAGAGAGAAAGGCAGATAGAGACAGAGAGACAGAGAGAAAGACAGATAGAGACAGAGAGAAAGACAGATAGAGCGTGTCGAATACGTAATATACCTTACAGTACATCGCCGACTTCAGAAGAACGGTTGGACCCATAACAGAATAGTCTTCGTCTGGGTCTGCGGGGGAGAGAGGGTATTGAAATTTGAAGCATGCATATATATATATATAATATTATATATATATATTACACATAATTATATCTCTTATTGAAGAACTGAAGTTGACATACCGCAACGTAGTATTTCACGAGGAAGGATATGGCAGGTGGATTAAACTTTAGTCTTACCTAGTGATGGAGAGGAGGATCGTAGACAGTATAAATATTATACTATAATACACAATCAGCAAACACAGATTAACACACACGGACCCCATACGGGCAATGTTCAGACACAGGAACCCGTATATAGTGCCCACACGAAGTCTAGCTAATGTCTTTGGGAATAATAATTTTATTGGAATGAGATAACCACAGTGCGAAACCGAAATAGAGTGAAACGTGATGTGACCGTTGGCTGCTTACTTTGGTTTCGCCTCCAACGTTGCATGTAACGAATATGACGAGCCGAAGATTCGCGTTCGGTTTATCAAGATTCTAAACAGACATTCCATAATTACATGCTTAGTCATTCACGTAAGTTTTTTGTTGTGCAGTGTTTTTTCATATATATATATATATATATATAATTATATATAATTGTATGTATGTATGTATGTATGTATGTATGTATGTATGTATGTATGTATGTATGTATGTATGTATGTATGTATGTATGTATGTATGTATGTATGTATGTAATATGTATGTATGTATGTATGTATGTATGTATGTATGTATGTATGTATGTATGTATGTATGTATGTATGTATGTATGTATGTATGTATGTATGTATGTATGTATGTATGTATGTATGTATGTAATATGTATGTATGTATGTATGTATGTATGTATGTATGTATGTATGTATGTATGTATGTATGTATGTATGTATGTATGTATGTATGTATGTATGTATGTATGTATGTATGTATGTATGTATGTGCATATTATGTTATGAAGCACTTTTTATTCAGCTAGAAACTCTGCTGTTTTGCTATGCTATAGAGTCGGAAGCACTTCTGAGTATTTCCCTTTGAAGAGTCGTTATAAAAAGTAATTGTTGAATGATTGAATGAATTAATGAATTAATTAATGAATATTCGTTAGGGTTTTCATTGGTCTGGCGTTGCATAGAGGGTCTGGTCCCATGCATGTAGCTGCAGGAGCTCTGCTGACCCACCTCTGGTGACTGGTGTCAAGCGGCAACCTGACCCCCGATCCGTTGATCACGCTGAGCTCTTGGCTCGCGGACTGCTATTTATTTCAGCGGCGCTCTTTCTCTAGTGACTGGTCCTATAGAACCCGGAGAATTTCTCTCAGAAAGACGCTTTTAGTGGTCACATGCTGCAGAATGTAATATGCATGCATATTATATATATAAAATTATATATATAGTGAGCGTATAATTATATTTATATAATTATATAGATCTACATATCATATAATTATATTATGCTTACTATTGCATCTTCATGTAGGCTACCTTCGAGACTGCATTGCATGAGTTTACTGTGCAAAGTGTGTTTGAATGAGGGATGATGCGATCCAAAGTAGTACAATTAGGCCTATACCTATACCTCAAATTTAATTTCTTGTTCAAACGTACCTCAGCTTCCGCCGACTTCACAGTTTTGAGCACGCATGTACTGCCCGTTTCGTCATTGATGTATTTGACCACATTCTTTGCTGCACGTCCGACGGTGTCTTCGTCATCTTCGGGAAGCGAATCCCACGCTCCTACCAGAGCTGTGCCGCATGCGATTGCGACTATCAAGGATGGGAAGAGCATTTTCTTGCAAGGATATAGGAAGCCTCTACTTCAGACCAACGCAGGCTTGCACTGACGAAGCGTTACGGTTCACCTCGGTATAGCTGTAACGATGAAGCGATGAACGTTTCTACCACGTTCTTACAACGAAACTCTAGCACGTTGCTTAGATGTGCGTCTACCACGTTCTTTATATTTCTCCGACGGTTGCCTGCTTAAGTTGTCGTCTTATTTTGCAGTAGTGTCATTCGCATCGATCGATCGCCTCTCGCTGCAGTGCAGTAAACTTTGATGGGTTCTCCGAAGTGTGTCCGTCCGCCTTCGACGCCATCTGTTTCTGACGGTATGAATTTATTTGCGCATATCAATAATGTTCTGATGCGTGGGACTCCAGCGGAGCGATCGACAAGGAGTAAAGGAGAATTTCCTATTTCGGAACGTAAAGTAGGCAGGGCTGTTTTAAGGAAATTTTTAGAAATGCGCAACTCCTTCATTCCTTTCCCATCATCCATGGTAAATTACTTAAAATCGGAGGACAATGACATTTTTGCTAGATTTAACTGTAGGCCCTTCTACAACTGCACATTTTGTATACAACTGCACGTTAAAAAAGCCCTGAAAGTAGGCCTATCTGTAAAGATATGCCTATACATGTCGGGAATCAGACAAAGCGTTCAGACACATTGTCATGGCTTACGTACTATGTAGGGCCTTGTAGGCAATTTTCTGTCAAAGGTTTGATACGAAGAATCGACAAAATGATGTCATGGCAGGGGCGGATCCGGGGGAGGGGCGAATCTGGCCATGGCCCCATTGAGAAATGTTTACATTTGTCACCAGCTATTCTGGCGGACAAAATGGTTCCTTCCTTCCATCAGGTTCGCACAGGTTTTCAATCAATGCAGCGAGAACAGGTGGCCGAGAAGATAATAATTATAGAGAACATTACGACCCAACGACCTAAAAATGGTCATCAGATTTTTTGGCGAAAGACCAACAAAAACTTTTTCTGACCCAAGACCAAAACTTTTGGCCTCTCTTAGACAATTGCTGTATTCGCCTCTGTGTCATAGATATATTATATAGGCCCTATAATATTATTTGATGGCCCCGGTCGGCATAAACCTAGCATTAAAACGACTAAATGCTAACTTCCTGATTGTCAATCGATCGGACATGAGACCATTGTCTCGCCCTACTTAATCGTAGCGTGGTTTTGTGCAATTAATTAATGAACGATCCAATAATAACAATGCTAAAGAGATCGGGCGAATCTATCAGCAGCATGAATAAAAATCAGACGAGCAAATAGATATTTTCACGCTATCCCAACAAGCACAAGCACAAATATAAATATACACGAACAAACGTGTGACCATTTCACATTTGGTACTGTGGTACTGTGTACCAATGTGTCATCTCAAAGTAAACTATGTTCTCAATAACTTGCTGGATTATCATAGTAGTCAATAATGGATAGATAATATTCCAAACTCTAATAATATATGAAGTCAGTGCAAATATAAATTTTGTAAAATTTCAGTAAAATAACTGCAAAACCAGTCTGAGAACAATAGGCCTACAGCATAAAATTTTTGAGCAATTACATTGTATAGGGAAATCATATTTTGTGCAAAAGCACTTAAATATATGTGGTTTGAATGACGTTACCTCATATATTGAAATATTTGCACACGAATATCATTGTACCCTATAGGCCTAGGCCTACTTAAAATAATTTGGGGCTCCTAGGGGGACACCTAAAAATTATTTTTAAAAGTCAAAACAATTACACAAATATTATCATCTCCATAGGAAACTTTTTTGACTGGTGAGACCTAAGAATTTCAAGACAAAGTTTTGTTGGGACTCCCTAACTAACAGCGATATGCAGATAGGCTATATCCTATTAATAATGTCCAGATGGTGATCAAAATTAGTAGAAGAATTTTAGCCGAAAAATCGTCAATCGACTCAACAAATTATTACAAGTTAGAGACTTGGCAGAGTTGTTAAGTACACCCCACTGTAGAAAATACCAAAAGTCCCCATAAATCCGAGCTGTGCTTGAGCCGCCATCTTGGGAAATGGCGGACTAAATTCGGTCTTGTGGCAATAACTCCAGAACAGTCACAGCTACAAAGAAATATAAAACAGCAAAAATGATCCTCATTAAAAGGCAAAGAAGTTTGGTATACAGTATTTGTTTCTAGGATCAGAAATAAAAATGTTAGGGCTAGTTTTAGGTTGATCCTAAATCGTCATTTGCAGCACAGTATTTCCATATATTCTTCCCGCCATAAAACTTTGTATGTCGCATTGATATACATAATGATGACTACTTTATCATATGTAACATTTTTATTTTTAATCCTAGAAACAAATGTTATATATCAAATTTGATCGTCTTTAAATGAGGATCATTTATGCCATTTTATATTTCTTAGTAGCTGCGACGGTTCTTCAGTTATTAACGAAAAACAGAATATAGGCCGCCATTTTCCAAGATGGCGGCTCGAGCACAGCTCGGATTTATGGGGACTTTTGGTATTTTCGTCAGTGTGGTGTAGTTAACAACTCTACCAAATCTCTAACTTGTAATAATTTGTTGAGTCGATTTTCCTAAAATTCTTCCACTAAATTAATAATGCGTCAATGCATCGCCGGTTAATAGCGTACAATAACAGATTAAAAAAGCTTCAACAGTTGCATGCTACTGACTTTGGCTAGAGATAATTATTCGCTTCGTTGCACTCTGTTGTTGGTAATTATACGCATATGGCGCATGGAGGTTAGACGTATATTGAGTCGGATAACCAGTCATTTGTATATAAAATCGATATATACAGGCCTTGCATATTATATATATATACCGGGTGGCGCATAAAAAACGTCCCCAAACTTTGTTAATCTGGCAAAGATCTATTTTCAGAGATATCAGATATTAGTTTACACCGAAATGTTAAGCAATCATTTCTGTGCACACATGTCAAATTTCAAGAGAGTACGTTTATTATATCACACTCTACGGCAAGGTTATGACGTCACACCTGTTTACAGATTTTGCACAAAACGACGTTATTTATTTCGCAGTGACGTAACGATAGTATCTTGATTAAAACTAGTCATCGAACTTGATCGAAGTAGTAAACATTAAAACATGGTGTTTTCAAATGATGGTCTCTATTAGACGACACACAAATACAGAAGTCAATAGGACAGTGGAAACAGCGTTTAAGGGTCGTTACAAGAGAAGGCGGAGGATCAATTAAACATTTGTTCGCGTAAAACATCATCATTAAACAACTGTGCAAAATTTTGGCCATGGGTCATACAGTTCTAACAACAATTTCTCTCAAACGGTTGAGTATTTTCAGCTAAAATTTGGCTGTGATGTACAAAGATGAATTATGATTAGTTTGATGTACTATGATTTAGTTTATCTTAAAAATTGTTTAATTGCCAGCCTGCCAGGTTAACAACGTTTGGGAACGTTTTTAATGACGTAGGTTTGTGCAAAATATTTTAACAGGTACGACGTTATAACCTTGCCGCAGAGTGTGATATAATAAACGTACTCTCTTGAAATTTGACACGTGTGCACAGAAATGATTGCTTAACATTTTGGTGTAAATTAATGTTTGATATCTCTGAAATTAGATCTTTGCCAGATTAACAAAGTTTGGGGACGTTTTTTATGCGCCACCCGGTATATAGGCCTACACGAGCATATGATAAACGGTATTTTTGTTTTCGATAGATTCTGTTTTTAACGCATTTCTATCAGAGTTGGTGAGGCTGAACGTCGTTGGTTATTGATTAGCTGCTACTTTATGATGCATACATACTGTGCATACTACATAGGACTATGTGCATGATGGAGAGAGCCAGCTATACCTAGGCTATAGCCTACAACCGAAATATAGCCTAAACGCCAAATTGTGCACATGGATTTTGGGGAGAACCAGTATGACAATTTATATCGCCCGCTGCAATAACATGTGACGTAGGCCTGAGTAACAGTGTGTTACATGGGTGACAGATGAAGAGGCTTGCGCTGGTGACGAATCTCCGCATTTACCCGTAATATTATTTTGCTCACCGATGAAAACGCTCCACTACACTTGCAACAGCTTTGAATGTTTACCAGCCGCCCTCGGAGTGACTAATGCACATAGGGAGGAACAGATGACACCGAGAAACATATACATCAAACGTATATTTAGTATATTTATATGTCACAAGGTGTTTTGTTAAACCAGGAGAATGGGTGGTGACGCATAAGCAGTCAGCCATAGTTGCTGATTGCCTGAGCGTTCACCACGCCTCTATAAGTCCAGGGTTCAAACCCAGAGTTTTAGGTGAAATAAATATTGGTTGTGGGTTTCGTATACATACGAACTTTGAGGCATTTTTTCATTTTGGATTCTGTGGTTTTGTGCTGCAGAATTAACTGAAATGTCGGTTTTGACAGTGGCCTTTGGTGATGGCCTTTAAGAAGTTATGGAGCGACGGTTTTGAGTTCACTTTTTATCTCTTTTATTTTACCTGCCTTGCCCCACATCACCTACCAAGGCTACCTCACACAACTCTATTATTGATTACTTCACCTGTAGTTGATTTAGTATTTGTTGCATTGCTACACGTTGTTCTCTTTGATCGGCAGCTCAAAAGTCAATAATATCGTATCGCATAATTATATGGAAATTTATACAACGCCTCTTCAGTACTATTATAGTTATTCATAGGATGCCTCTCTCAGCGTGACAGCCCTGAGGATGAACGTCTACAAGCAGTGAGTGAATGAGGGTGACGCCCTAACTAAAAGCTTAGCTTACTGCGGATTGAGGAGAGGTCATTCCATATGATATAAAAGCCCACGATCAATGGTAAAGTAATAGCAGCAGATCTCAGTGTTCTAAAATTTAGAACACTGAGATCTAAAACATCGCATAATTGTCAGAGCATTTGACCTCGACATTCACCAGATCCCACATCAGTTCGCCGATAAGTTGAGCTGAAGGTTCAAATCGTTTATTAATGTGCTAACAATTACAATTATAATCGCCAATAATTAAGTTTCACGTAGTTTATTTAAGCCACACGTTGTCCTAGATTGCAATTCAACTTGTCGTTTCTTCAGCATGAATGGTCAATGGTCGGTAGTGTTATTATTCTGTTGTGGTCGATAAAACCGTCCTAACATTTGGTCATCTTTTTAAGGGCTCAAGGCCTAATAAATAGACTTTACCTTACGTTACAATCTGATGAGTCAGGAAAACTCAGTGGTCTGCAACCGGTTCGTGGGAAGTTCTCTGGATGTGGTTAACAATGGATGCTTTTAGCAATGGATGTTGGCTGGCAGTTGACGCAATTTGACAATCTGGCGCATTTTGACGTGAATTGATGTGATGAAACTAACCAGGTGAACGTGAATCGATTTGACATTTCCTTATCGATTTAAAATTTCTAGAGTAGATGACGTGCGTAGGCTACAGCGAAGTTAATGCAAAACTTGGATTCGATTATGAGTGTGGTCCGCTTAATATATTTATTGTCTCAGTAGAAATTATAACTTTAGTCGGCATAGGCGTACGAGGCGGGGGTGCAGGGGGGGCAATTGCCCCCCCCCCAAATTCGGGCAAGTTTGGTGGTTTTTTCGGGCAAAATGTCGCGGACGACTAAAAAAAAAAAAAAGGTCGTCAAGCTTCGGGCAAGTCTGGTTTTTCGGGCAAAAAAATCGCGGACGACCAAAAAAAAAAAAAAAAGGTCGTCAAGTTTCGGGCAAATCTGGTTTTTCGGGCAAAAATAGTCACGGGCGACCAACTTTTTGGCCGGATAAATTTTTCGGGCAAAAGTTCAATCTTTGCCCCCCCCCACTTCTGAAACCTCCCGTACGCCTATGTTAGTCGGATTGGTCAGGGTCGTTGTAAGGTCGTCGTAGGTCTCAGACACTTTCGCATTCGTACTTCGTGGGTCCCAACGAACCAAATTGACTTTAGAGCTAAACATATTCACATTGTTGCTTGACGTCATGTCACTCACGTAAACTCAATTTTTATGCATGATTCATGGGTGCTTAATGCGGAAAACGACATTTAAGGACGTTTTATGTGATTGTGCTAATGTATAGAGCGACAAAGTTAATATAGCCTAATGTAGCGCATCCTAAACTGTTTCAGTGCCAAATGTAAAGTTATCAACCTTGTATTTAATTTTTCTATTTTGGGGGCAATTAATTGATTAATTTTTTCAATAACTTATTTTTTACTTTCGTAAGCCACTACAAACTTTGTAGGCCCTATACACAGTGCCTACTGGACACAATATCGAAGCTTTAAAGAAAGGGCGCAATAAGAGGAATAGGCGGCAGGTCTAAGTAATTAAGCGTTTCAGGTTTTAATCGCAGAGGTCCTAAAACAGAACACACAATGTACACAAATCTTCAGAACCAACTGAAACCTTGGTATAGCCTATAGGCCTATATATAAAACTGTATTCAATTTTATAAGAAGAGATTTAATGTAGCCAAGAAAAATTGACTGTGTATAGGCCTACGCCAGCCTCAATGAAGTTATCTGTCAATGAAAACGGAGTTCGTAGGAAAGAGAGGTCTGGAGTGTCCAGGTAGGCCTAACTATAGAATAGCGACACTACTAGCACTAGTAAGTCCCTGCACAAATGCAGAACACAGCCGAGGAATGTTCTTTGCTTTTACCTTCAGACAAGAAAGATGGAAGGTAAATAGAGTCTTACTGTCTTAGGCACTATGGCGCCAAGAGCCAGACACTTTTGTAATTCCGCAGTGAAGGTACTCAAAGAGCCCTGCTGCAAGTCACCATAGGTGCAATCACGTCCTAAAAGTTGGGGAGGGACCATAATGAATCACGTCCTAAAAGTTGGGGATCATAATAATAAAGTTAGAGGACCACTCAGACGTTGAGGGGACGCGTCCCGTGGGTCCCATAGGGTGGTTGCGCCTATGCAAGTCACTGACGGTGTTTTCACGTGGTTAAATCTGTCACTAGAGTCTAGAGACTCTAGACATTAATTTTGCGTTATATAATGTTTTCAGTAGAATATATTCTAAATTCATCGGTGCTTGCTGTCATTAGACATTATTGTCTTAATACCGTGGGACGTGGATCGTTAACATTGCCGACTGAAATACCGAACATTAATATGACATAAATTCAGTGTGCTGCAGTACATTATCATTGATCGATATGTATCGCGCACTGCAGCCCATAAGCACGACGCATCAGATTACACAACAACACCACTGCGCAGTTTCTCGTCGTCACGACTCGTACGGCCTCAAAAACGTCAAAAGATTTAGTTAGAAACGGCTTTTTATCAATCCATATTTGACTGCCCTTTATAATGCAATGTTCATTCAAAATTTGATGTTCATCTATAATTCTATATGTTATGTTTAACCTAATTATTTTCTCCATGTCATTGCGAAACCACACTGGTTATAACTTTAACTCATAATTATTAACCTGACTCACATTATTTTCACAAATTCACCCACCACAACCGTCGGATTGAGCTTGCGAGATCCGTAGATGCTAACCCAACAACTATTCTGACCTGACCATGCAGTCTATAGATTTTTGTTTTCGTTGACCTTCTGACATCTGCGCATGGTTCCTGAGACTTTGCTTTATTGACGCCTGCAGAATCTTGGAATTACGACAACCATGCTTCTGTTTTCTTTTTGTTACCGCGATAATGAGTCTTAGCTTCATCTGTGCATCAATATTAATATTATTGGGGAATCTAGGTTTCTGAAAAGGTCTAGCTGCAATGCTTGTAATCAGTTTTCTCGTAAACAGAACTGAACATGCATTGAAATGGCGCAAGCACTTAGCTCGTTTTTTCCCTTTAAATTTATCCCCGCGGCCGTTGAATCACATGGTCAAAGAAGCTGAACAGACTATTATAGGCCTATAGGAGCTGGGCTCAGTGGGCTGCCGCATTAAAGAAGCGACGGGTGACCACCACGTACATGTTCATGACATTGAACCGTGAGGGTTGTGTTATTTTGTCCAGCAGCTTGCTCACCTCCTCCAAAAGTTACTCTCGACGTCAGGTGAGTGCGTATGCGGAGATACGCATGTGTGATGGTATAATTTTTTATCATCATCATCGTCGTCGTCATCGTCATCGTCATCGTCATCGTCATCGTCATCGTCATCGTCACCGTCGCCGTCGCCGTCGCCGTCGCCGTCGCCGTCGCCGTCGCCGTCGCCGCCGCCGTCGCCGCCGCCGCCGCCGCCGCCGCCGCCGCCGCCACCGCCACCACCACCACCACCACCACCACCACCACCATCATCATCACCACCACCACCACCACCACCACCACCATCACCATCATCATCATCATCATCATCATCATCATCATCATCATTATGGATTATGAATCGACAAATTTTGGTTGGGAAAAGTAATGCCACGGCATTAAAGCACCGGATGGTGATTTATAAGCACTGGACGTTACAATTAATGCAAACCATACATACTGTACGCAGGCACCACCGCACTCCAAGGATATGCGTAACATTGCGTATGGCTGGCATATCCCCAACCAAGACGAATGATTTCTACATCAGATTCTATTCTCGTCGCTTCATCGTCCAGCCGCGATCCACATAACGATATTCGCTGTGAAAAACAACCAGTCGCCGGTATGTGGCGCAGCGGATGCTCTTTGGCGTGCTTGGTGGTGAGCGTCTGTGTGGGCGGTGTCCAGTGAATCTACCACCTTGATGACAAGCGGTATGTCCCAATACGAACTGTCTGTGGGCCACACTGTTGTCTGGGCTGTGTGATCTGGCTATCGTCGCACACATCGAAGTGAGTGCGATAGAAGTCCAGCATACATGGAGGACTGGAGATCGCGAATTCCTACAGTGAATGCCAAGAGGCCAGGGAGTAGGCCTACACGAATACTCAGTCATCCCATCTTCACCGGCTAAGCGGAATAAGCCGTAGCTTCGCCTGAGATTTATCTCGTCGTATCTCCACTTTCTCCGAAGTGCAGTTCAGAGAGTTGATGACATTGTGTAGGAGACATTTTGTTTATATTTCTTCAGTTTCAATCGCTAGGAGATGCGACACGAAAACTACTTGTCGTGTGCATTGAACCATAAATTTATAGCAGCTGCTTTTTATGTTGCAGCGTATGTCTTTACGTTGTATTGGTTTGTTCTTTATTTTGTAGTAGCCCTAGGCCTATTTTTTTTAGCATAGGCCTATAGGCTGTAATGACTATTGCAGTTTGATTGTTTTCCAGTTCAATCTCAAAACGTAAGCTTACAGAAAGACAAGTTGTATTCTTTGCGATATTTATTCTTCAATTCTTTGTCTAGTCTAGACTAAAAAATAGGCCTACTTGGAATCAAAAGAATCTGAACGATTCATAAAGTTAGAGTTAGTCGGCAATTTCGTTGTTAAGGTTCTAGCATGAGTTCGTGCGCGAACACCAAGCAATGAGAACAAATGAAAGAAGAAAACTAAATCTAACTTCTAAAACTGTTCAATGGTTTGCACGGAGGCAAAACGAGCCACATGGAATTGGCTTATTTTCTCTTGCCTGAAAAGGATATGCCGATATTGGGGCAGCTGTATTTCTTCATGCTGTAGACATCAGAACTCTGGTTCACTGTAGTGCTGCAGTCATACAACTACAAAAACACGAACAAAATTGTCAATTAAAGAAAGTGCACAGCTTGCCTCATTGTAGCCTAATGTAAACTAATTTTTCAATCTACTCTACCCTATTTTAATTTAAATATTTTATGACATGGTAATTGTTATTCCAACGAGTGTTCTTAATCGCAAAGTGGCTGCAAAGGACACATCCAAACATAGATAAATGGCGATATAATAGGGAATCAGCCTTTTCAATAGCCCAGCGTCAAATCACATACTCCCATGGGAAACGGCAAGTCAGCTTCTACATGTAAGCTTATATACTCCATGTGAAGCACATGAACATCTGTCTCAACGAAAAACCAGTGTCGTCATCAAAACCCGTTGTCGGTGTCACAAAATAGAGTAGCCTATCCCCGTATTAATCGTATCCCCCCAAATGAAGAAAAGTCAAAAAGCCACTTGCACTTGTATTTGTTTTTGCAAATTAATTTTCATCTGCTTTGTCTTAAACAATGACACTGACAGGTATGCATAGCCTATTCCTATACTAGATCATTCTTTTTGCTTTGGTTTTAGAGCACTTAGAACATTTAAAACGCTTAAAAACACTCAGAGTGTCTAAATAAATTTGAGTTGTCTTTTCTAATCATTGTTTAGGACCCTTAAAACATTTAGAGCCACTTTAAATTTTGATTGCACCATAATTTTTTCAATTATACGCATTTTTCAATAGAGGGGATAGAATGGTTTATCCCCCGGATAGGCCTATTCTAGACCGGTTAATTCCATCTGGCGGAATAGATTAATTCATCCCTCCGGATAGCTTTAACGGGGGGGGGGGGGGGGGGTAGAATACCTCTTGACACCGGAGTCCATAAATGTTTAGACAAGAACTTTCTAGGGGATCATCTTTTGTCTTGCCAGTAGGCTCCTGAAATGGCAATACCTTGCTCAAACACTTCGTAGAGGTCTATTTAGAAATAAAAAAGTCGATTTACCTGCCATTGGTTATTAACCCATGCACTAACAGTGAAGCTAAGATTGACGTCGGTGCTTGTGGTTAAGATGAATCCGTATTTCTGGCAAAACAGAAAGAAAGCACAATCGCAATACGAGCATTTCCCTCGCTGTTGACATTTAGGCATCTATTTCATAAGTACCAAAAAGGAAATCGTTGTTTGCTAATGACTTATGTTAATAATAATAATAATAATAATAATAATAATAATAATATAAAAAAAAAATAAAAAATAAAAAATAATAATAATATTAATAATAATAATAATAATAATAATAATAATAGTAATAATAATCGTTCCAGAATAGATACATTGCTTTTATAAATAATTATAAATCCCTGAGGGAACGAAGTACCTCAGAGCATAGATGTAAAAAAAATTATGAAAATAAAATAAAAAACGAAAAAAATCAAAAAAAAACACTAAAAAACGGAAACGAAAAATAATTTGCCCTTGATACATCTGAAACTTCATTTTAGCCTCAAAAACCTTGCTTATGCAAGTTTATCTTAATTAATCTGCAAATAACACAACTTTATCATTAGGCCAAAATTAATTGGTATAGGCAACATTAATCTACCACATATATTTTTTCTTACAAATTTGGTTTAATAAGAAATTCAGAAAAATCAGAGGTATTGAAATCTTTTCAAATGTAAATTGTAAACATAGGTCCACATACGTTCATGCTGATCGACATAACGCAATTAAAATCTAATCAGAAGCAAAGACCATAGATGTGCACGAAATTATATAAAATATTGTACATTTGTATTTAAAATTGTTGCTTATGAATATTAATTATAGGCCCAAGAATTTTATATCAAAATAACTCTTACAAATTTCATTTCTTGTAGGGACCTACTACATGTATTTCTCAAATGATGACTTAAACAATATTACATAACGACACTATATATAGTTAGCAGAATTCTTGAGAGTGGTCTACGGTGAAAACTTATGGAATGTCAGACAAAAATTAAATTAAGAAAAATAATTATAGACAGCAAAGAAATAAATAAAGTTGCATTAAAAAAGCGATAAAAAACAATGCAAAAAAGAAAAAAAGAAAAAACGAGGTTTTTTGAAAGATAATAAAAACCGAAAAAAGTTTTTTTACCACAGGCCTCAAGGCAATTTTTTAAAATTATTATTATTAATAATAATAATAGGAATAATGAATATTAATTATAGGCCCAAAATTTTTTTATCAAAATAACTCAGCATTAAACTTTTGCACGCAAAAGTTTAATGCTGTCGCATTTCGAGGCCCGTTTGCACAGTTGACCGATGAGGATGACCGTTGACTCCAGAACACCAAAGCTTTTATTAGTGTTTTTGAAGCCTAAAGGATCATAAATACCTCATGCGATTAAAAAAAATGATAATATTATTAAGAATAAAGATGATAATAATAATAATAATAATAATAGCATAAATTCCAGCTTCTATTGGAACCATATTTAAAATTGGCATAGCAGCTGCACATAATCAGTGTCTGCGCTATAGTCGGGAGCTCGTCGGAGTAGAAATCTTGAAGCGGCTAGAAGCCACGGGGCAAGACATGCCTTTGGTAGTCAGTCTATGAAAGAGTCGCAGCTAGTAGTAACAATGCAAATTCTAATCAAAAGAACAAAGAATATTGCTGACATTATTATGATCAACGAAAATTTTGTCATACTACCCTGGTATATAAAAAATATGTACCCCACAACGAGTACAATTTACAAATTATAGATTATAGTAATAAAATTACATTTCAATGATACAACTCTTTACATGCCTTCGTCGAATGAGCATTAATTTTCTTCAGCTTCACACAGTAATCGCTATTTGAGTTAATGAAGCCGACTGCATAGTATGCAGCGGCTGCACTGAAGTCATCCGCGCCACCAAGTTCAACAGTTAACACTCCAGGAACTCCGACTGATACTCCAGCCGATGGGCGGACTTGGCTGATGATTGCCACTGCTGCGATGAAAAAGAGCGACTTCATGTTGTGAACGAAGATGCTTCCGACTTCAGAAGAGAATGATGAAGATGAATGCGTCGTCTCGAAATCTGCTTCGGATGACTTCTTCCAACTGCTGACGAATGATGAAACGCATTCGCTGGATTTATAGGAAACGGTGTACAGCCATTAAACAGATTTACGATATTCCCAGGTTGTTTGTTTTGTAAGACATCTGCCGTTCTGCAGTGTAATAAACTCTTCAATCGATAATTTCCAGAAATGTGTCTATCTGGTCAAGCGATCTTCATTTCGGAAAAAGTTCTCGTTGACTGTATGTGTGGTGTTGTATCCGTGATAAATGCGCGAACAATTTCACCCTATTTTCAGATTAATTATCTCGTGAAATGTGCGACAATATTAATTATTTTTGCGATTCTATGATGATTGGATGCAGGGGCGGATCCAGGGGGCCAATCCGGCCATGGCCCCCCATTTAGAAATGCCCATGTATCGTGGCCCCCCAATTTGTTTCAACAAGCTTCTTACAATTTGGCATATTTTCAACACTTAATGACTAAAAATGGTCATCAACTTTTTTGGCGGATGAAATGGTATGATTTTCCCCGAAAATTTCGCGCCAGATGACTAAACATTTTTGGTGGATGAAATGGGAAATGATATGAGTTTTCCCGCAAATTTCGCCAGATGAGTTTAAAAAAAGGTCATCAAATTTTTTGGCGGATACAAAGGAGGATACGATTTTTCCCCAGACCCAAGGCCAAGAATGTTTGCCCCCCCCCGTCCAAAGTTTCTGTATCCGCCCTTGACTGGATGTAGAGACGCACGCATCGTCCCAAAGTCAGTAGGCTACAAACGCCTCCAGTGTGGAGGATTTTCTATTGGTAGATTTATTTGCACAGTGATTTAAAGATGTCTTGCAAAAATGTCGAAGATCACGACGATCATGGGCGTCCGCAGAAATTTTTCTAGGGGGCGCAAACTTCTAAATAATTGTCACATGGTCTAAATTTAATGGGTGACAGTTTGAATTTCCATATTACCAGTTTGAATTTCCATATTACCAGTTTGAATGTCCATATTACCAGTTTGAATTTCCATATTACCAGTTTGAATTTCCATATTACCACGAGAGAATACTATAGCCTACCTATACGTTATGCGCCCAAAGAAAGATAAATAGGTTCAACTTGTAGAAGGAATCAATAATCTCATTGAAAATCGCGTTGTAACAATCACAACAAAATAATCTAAATTTATGTGCAAACTATGCGAAAAATCCAGAGGGGCGCACTTGCGCCCCCTTGCGCCCCGCTGTGGACGCCCATGACGACGATTAGATCGTTTTAAGAGTACAACGTTGAAATTAATGGCGTTTTAAATGCACAGCATTATAATTTAAAAATTTATAACTCGGGATTCAAAGTGAATTGGGAGCTGAATATTGTCACGCTGACCTGCAAATTCGCAAGATAATGTTTTACAAAATTAATTGTTTCGTCGCGCTAACGCGCGTCGTTTCGATACGTAGCCTACAAATAGGCCAACGGTAGGCTACAATAGGCTACAAAATAGGCCTATGGGAAACATAATATGGGAGCGTTACCGAATGGCCTCGGCTGTGAGCGGCGCTATAGAAATTATTAATTACATTCAGTGGCGTCTACCAATGGAGGGGTTGGGAGAACGTTCTCCCACGGTTTCCAGAAATGGGGGGGTTTGACGTTTTTTGGACGTAAACTGGGGGGGGGTTGTCGATTTCTAATGTATTATTTCGGACCAAGAATCAAAGATACGTTTGAATTAACTGCCAACTCAATGAACATCAATGGAGGAATTTATGATGTGATATATAAGTATATGTCGGTATTATATACATAATTATATATATATATATACATATATAGCGAGTTGTCGTTGGACGAGTTGTCTGTGGACCAGTTGTCGTGGAACCATATAGCATACATAGGTGTAAACTCAAAATGGGCAAGCTCCTATAATAAATTCCTAAGGACCTTTGTGGCTAATTGATGCACAAACCCCTCTCCGCAGTCCCTTCCCGCCCGCAGTCCCTTCCCGCCCGCCCTAATCGGTCTGCTGATCTCCTTGATCTCCTATAGTTCCTTGGGGCAAACTACTTTGGCCCAAAACACCGAGCCTTGCCATTGTATAGGCTATAGACCCTTCTAGGTGGAATGACCTCTCTCTCTTTATCCGTTGCAAGATCTCATTGTGGGTAACACCTGCAGTACTTCGCTGCTTGAAGTCTATTTCCTCGGATGGAGGGGGGGCTGAGAGGGCCTCTGAATGGCTAGTAGGCCTACTGTAAGAGGCGCTTTATAACTTCTCATGTATACAATACAACACATTACTTTCATGATTCATGCTTAGGCCCTACATAACATGTATACAAAGTATATAGGAAAATCATTTTGGGAGTGTGGGCTTTCAGATGAGAGACGAGAAATACTGATATCAGTTCATCTCAAGACCACATTATACTGTATATTCGACTGTAGGCCTAAAGAGGATTACAAATAATTTTAAACACGTGAAATTCACGAATACAGTGCTGTGCGTTAAATAATTTCAACAGTCTAATTTTTCTCGTTTTCAAAATCACTTCAAGCAGGATTGTGTCAATTTGTGTGCTGCATGGTAAGTACGACATAATTGTAAATACACACTGCATTCTCTATTAGGCAGCTTTTCACATAAGGTTACTTAAACAATAATTAGCCAATTACCTAAATCTGTGCATCATAAAAGTCACAAACAGCATTAGCCTAGGCTATATCATTATGATCAGATATCCATAATTTTTTCTTCCACGAAAAGAATCTGCATGTCTTGGTTGCATTTTTTCATAGTATCATTATTTCGTTTGGGGTGGGGGGGTTGGGTGTTCTGTGTTCAAACACCAAAAGCGTCGGCCTTGTCAACAATCAATTTCAACAGGTTGCCTGAGGGTCATGGGAGTTATTCAGCACGTTGACGAAAATAATTTTGCAAGGAATAGCCTGCATTAGCATTCCAAAGAATTTTTCCAGGTCAAGAGCTAAATGGACAGGTCATTATGACCTGCCGCGACCATGGTAGCACCGTCACTTAAAACAGTTGTGTGAGTACAAACTGAAAATGTAAACATTTGGGATGATTACAAATTTTGTTGCTAGGCTGATAGGTTTTACAGCCCGTTTGTCCCAAAATTAAGTACTGTAAGCTAATGCTGATCTGTGGTTTATCGTGTAGGCACTATGATTTTTGAGCAGAAGGATTTGTCCTTTTCCTGCAAAAATTTAGGTTGGCACCTATGCCAAACGTTAAGAAAATTATCAGCTACAACTTGGTAGTTACAAATCTGCATTACTACACAAGACTGAAATCAGAATAAAACTGTTTGTAGCCTAATGGTCACTAGACTAGACGTATCTGTAGGATAGGGCCTAACATTAATTTTGTTGTCTGTCTGTTGGAATAGAAATTTAAATTATGCCAACATGCCAACAAATTGTAAAAACGATATTTGTGAATTAATGGATATTTATTTTATAATTAAGATATTTAAATTTCTTTGCCTAAAGTCAATTTTATCATGATCTGCTCATAATATATATATATAAAAATAATTATATATTTTATATATATATATATATTCCGTAATTTCCGTTATATATTCCATAAGCTTATTAATGTACATTGTATACTGTAGGCCTACAGTCTTGTGTGCCTTCTGAAGAACGGTGTATTAGAAACAAGTCGGCCAAAGTGGGGGGGTTTGTTCTCCCACGCCAAGTGGGGGGGTTAGACGCCACTGATTACATTACATTACAAGCACACACAGAGAAGGACAAACTTTCATAAATATAATAATACCGGTAGATGATTCCCGTCGGCCGCGTAACAGCCGGGATCTAGGCTCTGTACGTCAATGTACTTTTCGGAAATCAATTGACTCCATTTCAGTGACATAAACTAGAGCGTTATTTTACGACTCCTTGCTTTTACGACCATCACTTTGATTCGGTAGATCGATTATCTGATGTTCTTTATGGTTACCAGGATCGCAGATGGACGAAAGGAGCCGAACACTAAATTGAATAGATGTCAGTGACTCGTGCACCCTGGCCTAATATCGAGCTATGGCCCTTTTTGGACGCGTACGAATTGGTTTCCTACTAGACCTAAAGCCCCAAACCTAATACGCTTTCTCCGTATGATAGTCTATAATCCTTTTCAGTAGGCCTATTTCGCGAGTCAACTTTAGGCACGCCTATAGCCTCCGAAGTTGTCGCAATCACATCACGGGGCGTCCCCGGTAGATAAAATGGATAACACGCAGGCCAGGAGTGAGGTACGAGTCCGAGTGGCCGAGCTCCCGTTGGGCCGACAGCTTTGTAGGCTGCTATTGGCGCCGATTATTGCAGGCTGTCTGTTCAGTCAGTAGAGTTAAGATTTATGTATTCTGTAATCTGAGTTCCTGTAAATTGTTTCAACTGCATAAAGTGTACACCGTAGGCCTAACTGATGTGTTCTGTCAACCAGATTGTTGAATAAACGAAAAATTATTATCACATCTCTCTAGCTTCATTCAACTTCTGGTGCTGGTCTTTGGATACGCGTGAATCTGCCGCATAGCCTAGATTCTGGAGTTAAGATAATTATGCGACTATCTTTTGAGGGCTTCTTTGTGGCGCGTTTGGATGAAATGTAATCGTAATCGCAAACTCGTGATTTCTATAGCGCTACACTTAATCTAAACGCAAAGTACCGGCTTATTCACGGGACTGATGGTAACACAGCAATGCGAAATAATGTTGACCGGCTGTTTGGATACTTGTTGGTTTGTGGCGATTGTTAACGCTTGCTGAACATGATAGACCTAGTCCAAGGCCTTTGGATCATAAACCTCCGTCGAATACGAGGTGATTTATTTTCGTTCACGTGTCTAATCGGGTAAACCAGTCATAGCGGTCACTTGCGGCATGCCACGTGGTAACCGCGTCGCATTGGGCTACGCAGCAACAGTATCGGCTCATTGGAGAACATTTTCGACAGCAATATACATGTAGCATCTTCTCCGTGTGTTACTTCCAATCAATATCATGTTGCTGTCACTTGCTATGTGCAAGTATTTACCCTAAATAGCCTATGTGGTAGAATGCTCTAGAGTTTTGACAGCTAAGACTAAGGTTGTGGAAAAGGATCTGACAAAATTGTAAAATTACACTAGCCTGCTCTACGGGGTGAAGACGCGCAGGCACTGTGTAGTGTACCACTCTGAAGAACACTTGAAGAGAAACACATTGGATAAAGTTGGGGAATCAATTTGTAGAAGCCCTAAATGGTCTATGACTCGCCCTGGGACCAAGTGGCACAAGTCATCGATGTCTAATTAACCAAGACTTGGGTTGTCGTCTGCCTACGATCTTGTTTACCATAAACATCTGTTAATCGATTGACAGAGTCACAGTGATGGAAAACCGAGTGGGATCAACGAAGCATACAGTACATCATTTCTTTTCTGTATGTGGTTTAAAATTGAAATGGCGCAACCTGTATTAATTCTCCAGATACCTTCATCGAATATTTCCTACTGTTACACGGGCGACACGAATAATGTGCAGGACGTCTGGAAAAAATAGACCTACGTTAGTAATTTCTTGAATGGCCTTTAAAGTGATCGGCCTTTTTCAGTTAACTGCGATTTCTTCAGTTCGCAGAGAATTGTAATTTAACAATTCCTTTACAGATCTTTTTAAAACATTAGTCTTAGCTATTATGACTCTAGAGCAGGTCCGCCAATTTCATTCTCCCACATATCTTGGGACAACACTTTCAAAGTTTGTCATCCGATTTTTCGTGGCGGGTAATTATTGATCTTAAGTAGCACGTAGCCTACAGGAGATGTACATTGTAATTTTATTGCTGTCAAAAATGTTTTACAATGAACCTCCACTGTTGCTGTTCAGGGTACTGTCACGTGTTTACCACGTAGCATGTGACAGATTGCAATTTTACGGTTCGATTGATTCGATACGACATGTGAATTGAAAATAAATCACAGCGAATTTGACAGAATTTGTGATCCAAAGGCCTTCGACTCTGTTCAGCAAGCGTTAATAATCACCATAAACGCACATGTGGAATCCGTTTGACAACGATGTGTGCATCCTTCGAAAGAAGGGCGCTATATCAAATTGAATACAATTCAAGTGTTTAAAAAACAGCAACAAATTATATCAATTGAACAGATTTGCTTAAACAAAAACTGTTGTATCAAATGCGTCAACGTAGTCTACATTGAAGCCAAAATGCTCGTAATCGTGATCGTAAGGCACCAGATTTCTCTAGGGTTATGTTTTGAATCATTTCAATTAATACCAAATTAGAATTCTTCCCGTGACACATTCGCAAAGCTTGGGAATCACTGGCATAGCCTACAGACACATATGGAGCCAAGGATAAATCATAATTATTATATAGCCTAGCTATACGCAGTCTGAATATTATTAAATCTTGGGCAGTACTGTTGTGCTCAGTGCTCATGTTTTCACGGTGGGACGTGTTGAAAAATGTAAGTATTGTTCTGCAAAAACCTGGTTAGACAACTGGAGTCCCATTACTACTCCCAAATTATCGAAGATAATCAAGCTAATGATTGCATCTTTTATTAAAAGTAAAATAACGAATAATGTGAAACTAGACTGAAAGGCACAACAAGTGAGAGATTACTAGCTCAAGGTGTTCTCCAAGCTATGAACATAAGTTGCAGTAAAATGTATTAATGTCCCAACTATAAGGCATAACAAACTATCGGCCTATGATTGGTAAGAAAATTTCATTGATCTAAATGAGATACCTATAATTAAGTTGATAATTTACTGCATATTTAATTTCAAACTTTAGTTTCTCAATTTTAGAAGATCAGAGAACGTTTATTTGTTGGCCATATAATTGTAACGGAACCGGGGTTGGGTAAACTACCAGGATGACCACTAAGCTACCAGCGTCGGTCGTCAGGGTGTCTTCTGTCCGGCAGTGGAGTAAGTCTTTAGGCTGGAGACTAGGTTTAAAATCTTTATTTGAAGAAACAGCTATGTCAACTGAAGATTCCACACAGTTTGTATGGTTCCCGGACAATTCGGAGTCGGACAATTCGGAGGAGAAATTCGGACCGGACAATTCGGAGAGGACAATTTGGAGCGGATATTTCGGAGTAAATTTTGGCGAGGACCAAGAGACTGCAGTCCAAGTCGACGAAGTCGATCGAGTCATCAAAAGGTCGGCGAGTCGACGAAGTCGATCGAGTCGATCGTCGGCTGAGCCAAGTCGATCGTATATAGCGCACGGCTCTATCGGCTGCGGAGTCTAGAATAAAGAGGATCTCAAGAATTTAGAAACGTTGAAGTCAATCAGGCTCAGCTGCATCAACTTCGCACAAATACTCGTTCACTGACATCTATATAGTGCTATCTCCACTCTAGTCCATCCCGTCATTATTTTCCGTCTTGACTATTGCTTGTAACTCTACTCTGGCCTCCCATCCAATCGAATAATGTGCTTAAACCGAGTCTTACGCGTTGCAGCACGTTTAATTGGACAAATCCCTAAATTTGAGCATGTGCCCAGCTATATGCTGGAGACATTACACTGGCGCATTAAAATTAGGATCGCTGCTCTAGTTAGGCAATGCCAGCTTGGAATTGCCCCTGACTACTTGCGAGAGCGGTGTTGCTCCACGATTACCCAAGGCCACCGCCCCCTCCGTTCTGCACAGAAAGGATTGCTCTTGGTCCCATTTGCACGAGCTGCAACGATGCAGAATAGAGCCTTTTCTGTTATCGGCCCAGTTGTCTGGAATGGGCTCCCACATGAGCTTCGTCTACGTTCTGGTTTTTTTTACTAAAACATTTCTTTATTAAACTCAAAAACTGCTCTTTTCGCCGTGCTAGAGTCGGGAGCGCTTCTGATTAGTCCCCTTGAAGAAGCGCTATATAAATTCTTGAATGAATGAAAGAATGAATGACTGAATCAGCAATTCCATGGTTAAGGTTCTGGCATACGTAGGTGTGCTATCAAGTTCAACAACCAATGAGGACGGGCGAAGGATGAAAGCTGAGTCTAACTTTTAGAACTAATCAGTAGTTAGCACGAAGGCAGATCAGTCGCGTGAAATTATAGCTTATTTCTATTAGCCTTCAATCTGAAGTAAGCCTATACATTGAGAGTTTGTGTAAAACCAACATCAGTAAGAAATACGGTTCCATGATACTTAATCCCGCGACACTTAATACCGCGACAGCTAGTACCGGACAATTAATCCCGCGACACTTAATCCCGGCGACATTTAATCCCGGCGACACTAGTCTTAATACCGGGAAAATAAAATAACATTTAAAAAAGTTAAATTCCATAAAAACAATATTTTCAGCAATATTCACTATTGTTCAAAAAAAGTTAGAAAGCAATTGCAGTTAAATATTAAAAAACGAGTAAAATTCTATAAAAGCAATATTCACAGCAATTTTCACTGCTTTTATATAAAAAAAGCTCCGTTGGCATTGTCGCGCTGTTTAGCGTAGGCTATTCGTAATTTCCATGGGTCTACCTAGAAAATAAAAATCGACTTACCCGCCATTGGTTATTAACCCAGGCATTAGCAGTGAAGCTCAGAATGTGGTCGGTGCTTGTGGTTATGATGAACCCGTAATTCTGGAAAAACATAAAGAAAACCCAACCGTGAGCATTTCACATGTGTTTGTTTTGGGAGTTAAGTCTTGATCGTAATTTCCATGTATCACAGTTTGTTTATATTCTACCTTTACTACCACAGGCGAAATTCGCCTACATGTCACTGCCCTATCGTAACTGAACTTCGTAAAATACTGTTTAAAATCTTTTATAATGATCATTTTACGTATAGATCTACAATAGGAAACCCGAACAGAGAGGTACCGTATAGGCCTACCTAAGTTCCTATGTGGACAACAATTATAATATAGCCGTACAAGTATTCGTAGGCTAGATCTAAGTATCACCGTGTGTAGGCCTACAGGTATTAAGTGTCGTGGTATCAAATGTCGCAGGATTAAGTGTCGCCGGGATTAAATGTCGCCGGGATTAAATGTCGCCGGGATTAAATGTCGCCGGGATTAAATGTCGCCAGGACTAAGTGTCCGGTATTAGGCTAACTGTCGCGGTATTAAGTGTCGCGGGATTAAATGTCGTGCTACCAGAAATACATAGCCTATTTGCTTGCCTGGAATGATCCAGATATGTCCTACTGTTCTTTTTGCTGTTATTATGATCATTATAATTGCTGTGTTCTGTTACAACTATATGCACTAAACTATCATTATAATTAGGCCTATCCTTGAAATTTTTTTCTGCAATATTCACAGCGTCACACAGAAAGATAGGCTTAGCGTATACGTCTTGAAGTGTCATAATTATTTCCGTACATTGCATTGAGCTGTGAATTTGATCGCAGCTGCCTATGTAGCAGCAAATGCCTTTACAGTACATTGATTCGATCTTTATTGCATAGTAAAGATGTTTAGCATTATAGTCTATGATGACCATTGCAGTTTGATTGTTTTCCAGTTCTATCTCAGACAGTACAAAAAGACAAATTGTATTCTTTGCGATATTTGTTCTTCAATTCTTCATCTAGTCTAGACAAAAAGTTATGGTAATTAAAAGAATCTGAACGTCTGACGAAAGTTAGAATTAGTCGGCAATTCGTTGTTTACATGTGATTTGTGCACCGTTCTGGCAGCATCAGTTCGTGCGCGGACAGCAACCAATGAGGACAAATGAAAGAAGAAAGCTAAGTCTAACTTCTAAACTGTTCAATAGTTTGCACGGAGGCAAAACGAGCCACGTGGAAGTGGCTTATTTCTTGTATCCTCCTGCCGTACCGCCTGGGAAGGAAATGCGGATAGCAGGGCAGTTGTATTTCGACATGGTGAAGACGCCACTTTTCTCGTTCACTGTAGTGGTGCAGGTAATGTCCTACAAAAAGCGCGATCAAAATTGAAGATACTCAGACAATTAAATTTTACCCAACTCAGTAAATTGTGACTGACTATGTTCAACATTTTAAAGATTATGCTGTTGCGATATTCTATCTCACTCAACCGGGTCTCTTTATAGGCCTACATTGTACCCCGGAAAATTGAATCATTTTGCCAATAGGCCGAGGCTATGGAAATAAATATTCATCGATTTTAAAGTTCAAACACTCTTTTAATCCTGACACATTTGTCTAATACTGGTGAAAATATGGAAGTTCTATCCATACACTGATAAATGGCCACATTCGAGATTATCAGCATTTTCATATGCGTAACGTGATGTCACATATGCATAGGCTACTCCAGAGGAAACGGCAATATTCCACGTGAAACATTGGCTTCATATAAATCAACAGTTTCGTCAACAAAACTTGCAGCCAGAGTCTCTCCCTAAAAGTCTCCACCGGAGACTTTATTTTGAAACAGATTTCCCCCTCCCCCCGGCGGATCTGTTCCGGAATAAATTCGCTCCTCGGAGAGTTTCTTCTGAAATAAAGTTTTCGTGGGGGAAAAAGAATAATTTCTGCTGTCCACGAAATAAAGTCTCTCCCGTTGAGCGTTAAATGTGCTACCGTTGCATCAAATTTATAGATGAGCGGGCTAAACGGTTAGTTTACGTTGCCAGATTATAACAGAAAATATATACATTACATGAGAAAATTTCTTCCAATAGGACAGAGTTTCAGCCAGATGAGGCTCTGTTTGGGAGGGGGGGAAGACTTTGTATTGGGGGGACTTTATCTCGTGACACCGGCATCGAAAAAAATTGATGTAGGTAATCGCTCTTCTACATGCCATCTATTGTCTTGAAAGTGGGCTCATGAGGTGGCGATAGGCTTAACTATACATAACAGGCCTACCTTGCTCAAACACTTCTTAGGGTCTACCTAGAAAATAAAAATCGACTTACCCGCCATTGGTTATTAACCCAGGCATTAGCAGTGACGCTCAGGATGTGGTCGGTGCTTGTGGTTATGATGAACCCGTAATTCTGGAAAAACATAAAGAAAACCCAACCGTGAGCATTTCACATGTGTTTGTTTTGGGAGTTAAGTCTTGATCGACAATAATCTCATTGTAAAAGTGCGCTTCGAGACTTGCTTAAAGTGTGGATATCACTGGATGACGCTGCTCAAATTTAGACATCTATTTCCCGAATCACAATTACCGAAAAGTAATTCGCTGCTTCCTGAACTTCAAGCTTTCAAGAAACAAATTCCTAAAAACTTATATTTCTTAACTAAGAGTGGCATAAATTGGAGCTTTTGTTAGAACCCTATTTAAATTGACAATTTTAAAAAAAGATTTCCTCATCGATATAGCCGTTCTCCCTAAAATGTTCTGCCAAAACGGACTTTTTATTACTCCAGAAATCCAATTTCTCCCGTCATCCCAAAGAAAGGAGACCATGCAGATTAAGCACTGTTGCTCAGGAACAAAAATCCTGCTACATGGTGTTATGTTATGTATCCCCGATGATGAATATAATTTGCAAATTAGAAATTGCATTTCAATGATACAATTTCTACATGCCTCCGTTTTAGCAGTTTCAATTTTCTTCAGCTTCATACAGAAATCGCTATTTGAGTTAATGAAGCCGACTGCATAGTAGGCTACGCTTCCTTCATTGCTGCTGTACCCGCCAAGAACGTCAAGAGATATCAAACCAGGAATGCCGACTGATACTCCCTCCGATGGACGAACTTGGCTGATGATTGCCACTGCAGCGATGAAAAAGAGCGACTTCATGTTGTGAACGAAGATGCTTCCGACTTCAGAAGAGAATGATGAAGATGAATGCGTCGTCTCGAGATCTGCTTCCGATGACTTCTTCCAACCGCTGACGAATGATGAAACGCATTCGCTGAATTTATAGGAAATAGTTGAACCATTAATCGGATTTACGACACCCGAGATAACTTGTTTGGTAAAACATCTGCTGCCCTCTGCAATAAACTCTTCAATCGATAATTTCCAGAAATGTGTCTATCTGGTCAAGCGATCTTCCTTTTGGGGAAAACAATTTTCGTTGATTTTATGTTTTGATGTTGTTTTCAAAATAAATGCACGAATAGTTTCATCTTATTTTCAAATTAATTTTGTGTTCACTGTGAAGATACATAAATTAGAATGCGGTTGCATTGTTACTCGATAGGCTACTGAGATGCAAACATTCGTCGAAAAGTCACGGCTTGGAATATATTATAGGCTTTATAGGAACGTAAACAATTTCACAAACGCCTCCAATGTCACAGATTTTCATATGTTAATTTGCAAAATGATTAAACAACGTGTTGAAAATGTTGAAGATCACAACTAGAATGACGTCAAGCGCAATGAGTTTGTTTTAATTGCACAGCATTGAAAATTAGTGGCGTCTGAAATGCACGGTAACAACCGCATCGAAATTTAGCCTAAACTATTCATTAGTCGGGTTTCAAAGTGCTGAAAATAGTCGCGCTGATCTACAAATTCGCATGATAATGTTTTACAAATTGTTTCGTCGCGCTAACGCGCGTCGTTCCGCAGAGCTTTTCTTGGGGAAAATGCATGCGCACATGCAGAAGGACAAGCTTTCCGACATTATGCGACATATCCTAAGTTAGTCTACTGTAATGTTTTAACACTTCGTTTATTACTTAACGATAAAACATGTCCTTCTTTATCCCAGTTCGTACATAGAGTAATCCTCCTTTTCTGACGCTAGCGCCACCTATTGTTCACTATCAGTTATATAGCGCATTTATAATTATCCTTAAACACTACAACCTTCCCCTCTTCAAATAAAGTCTTAACAAACTGAAAGTTAGCTAGGCTGGTGCAGAATGTCAACAGAACTAAGGCCACTGCCTTTTTAAAATGAATACCAGTGCATTTGGGATCATTAAAATTACCACAATTAAATTTGGGGCCATTGAAAGTTAACACAACTGATCTTGGGAAATCAACTGAACAGTGCTGAGAGTTCGACAGAACTGAAGCACCATTGTGTCCTTGACCTGTGGCGTTACCATTGCAGCCAAGATGGCCGACGCCGGTTCACTCTTTGGGGATAGCGCCTCGGGAGTTGTTCAGGTGTGTCTGCAGAGTTTGGAACAGGTGGAGGATCATGTCTCTGCGTCTGCTCGACTGGTAGAGGTTGCAATTCGTCCTGAGGTTGCAATTCGTCTTGCCCGAGATGTGGTGTGCCCTTTCGACTGTGTGGTGCTGGTGATCTTTGACCCTGCTTAGGCATGATTTCCTCTTCCAGCTCATCGATTACTTCCGCCCGTGTTGGGTTCTTGGATGGGGCCGACAATGGACTGTTGAATTTTTTGAAGAAAGATGCATTCCTGGTCATTTGCTTGCCTTTTCTTTCTCCTGTTATCATTGATCCTTTTATTGCAATCACTGTGAATGGATCGGGGTCAAATGGTGGCATGGTCTTGCTCTTTGTATGTTGTCGGACCAGAACAGAGTCTCCAACCGTTAGGTCTTTAACTCTTGCCCTCCTTCTGTGATCAGCATAGCGTTTCATCTTATCCTTAGATTTTTCATCTCTCTCTACGAGACCGAATTTATCCTCTGCAGTTGTATTATCACTCTCAGGAAATCGTGTTCGAAAAGAATTGGAGAAGATAATATCCGCAGGCGCTTTCTGGAGTGTGGAGTGGGGAGTAGCACGATAGTTTCGTAAGAATTTCTGTAATTCTGACCTCCAATCGAGTCCCATGGTATGGGCGATGCGCATAGTTTTGCCAATGTTTCTCATGAACCGCTCACATTCTCCGTTCGCTTGTGGATAACATGGTGTTATCCGTCTTTGATGGAATCCCATGTACAAAGAGAATTCTTTGAATGCCCGGCTCTGGAAAGGCGCCCCATTGTCAGTCCTCAGTATCGCGGGAGTGCCGAACGTGGAAAAAACTCTTTCAAAGATTGGTATAACACTGTCTGCTGAGACATTGCTGGCCAACTCGACCACTGGAAATCTTGAATAATCGTCGATGATGACAAGTAAGTGACCCCCTGATGGCAATGGTCCGTAAAAATCGGCTGACAGCTCGGTCCACACTCTCGACGGCAGAGGCGACATCTTCAGTGGCTCTGGTCGCTTGGTGTCTGTCACAATCTGACAGGCTGTGCAGGTGCCGATGTGTTTCTCCACTAGCATGTCGATTCCCGGAAACCAAACTTTCGTTCTTAGGAATGCCTTTGTCTTCACAATTCCTTGGTGACCTTCATGGGCTGTTTGTATTGCTTGTACTCGAAGTGTTGTCGGGAGTACAATTCTTGATCCTCTTAGTACCATATCATCACCTGGAGATAGGGACAACTCATCTCTCAAGATGTAAAATGGTCGAACATCGTCAGTTATTTTATTACCTGATGGCCATTTTCCGTTGCTTATATAGTTGATCACCTTAACCAATGCTTCATCCAGTTGTGTTTCCCTTTGAATATCATCTCTCGTCATCGCTTTAGGTAGTGTCATAGTGATTATCAGGTTTATTTCTGCTTCCATGTCTGCTTCTATCACTTCCACGTCTCCAATTTCCTTCTTTGGGTGTCGAGACAGATAATCGGCTGGGTTGTCGTTTGTCGAGATAGCTTCGACCTGAAAACTGTATGGGAGCAACCGCATGCTCCATCTTTCCAATCGGATTGGCAGTTTCTTTCCAGGATGGCTGAGAATCTGTTCTAATGGCTTGTTGTCAATGATCAGTCTGAATGGTGCACCACAAAGATATACCCGGAAGTGTTCACATCCATACACAACTCCGAGCATTTCCTTTTCTAGCTGTGAATATCTTTTCTCAGTGTCTGTCAAAACTCTACTTGCAAAAGCAATTATTTTTCTTGTGCCATCAAGAGAGATCTGTGACAGAACCGCTCCAAGACCATCTGGTCCAGCATCCGTGATCAACGCTGTTGACAAACGAGGATCGAAATAGGCCAGCGTTGTGCTTTCAGCAATCAGGTCCTTGATGTTTTGGAACGCATGTTGTTGTTCTTCCAACCAACTCCATTCCTCGTCAGCATGCAGCAGCTGTCGCAGCGGTGCCAGAACGTTTGAAATGTTCTTGACATATCGAGCACAATACGTCACCATACCCAAGAAGCTCCGTAGTTCTGATATGTTGGTGGGTGGCTTCATTTGCTGAAGGACCTTGACCTTGGACGGATCCACTGATACGCCTTCTTTGGAGAAAATATGTCCAAAAAAACTGATTGTGTCCTTGTTGAATTCACACTTTGATGCATTCAAAGTTAGACCGCCTTTATGCAATCTGTTCAAGACCTCATTTAGTGCACGATCATGTTCCTTCTGTGATCTCCCAAATACCAGGATATCATCACTTATGTTCAATGATCCTTTTATGCCCCCAATGAGTTGTCTGATGATGTTCTGGAAGCACTCACTGGCCGATGAGATTCCAAAATTGAGGCGCTTGTAACGGAACAAACCTTGGTGTGTGGCAAATGTAGTGATGTATCGAGACTCAGGGTTTAGCTCGACTTGGTGGTAGCCTGAACGAAGATCCAGCTTGCTAAAAACAGTTGACCCATTTACAGCAAAAATTAGGTCATCAATGCCTGGCATAGGATGACGTTCGCGTTTCACAGCCCGATTTGCCCATCTCATGTCAACGCAAAGTCGAACCTCATCCGGGCTCTTGGGCTTCAGCGCCACTACAACTGGTGAAATCCAAGGTGTGGGTCCACTTGCTGGTTCAATGATGCACTCGTTGAGCAGTTTCTCAAGTTCAGCTTCAACTTTAGCTCTCATATGAAATGGTATTGGACGAGCTTTTTGGGCTACAGGCGTTATCTCGTTGTTAATGTGAAGTTTAATCTGGTAATCTTTCAGTTTACCAGTTCCATTGAAGAGCTGTGGGAAACGAGCAATGATAGACTGTATATTCGGTTCAGGGCTGAGGGTCAGACGATTCGTGGAGAACTGTATAAGTCCCAGCTTCAGCGCAGTGTCACACGATAGCAATGAACCATGATGACCGTCTGCGACATAGAATACTGTCTTCACCTCTGTCCCACTGCTTCGTACTTCTGCCTCGAAACAACCCCGCAGCGGTAGAGCCTCCTTCGTTCCATACGAATATATTTTCATTTGTGTATTTTGTAGATTTGGCCTCGGCTTCATCTTGTTCAGCTCTAAAGTGTCCAATACATTGACTGCGGCTCCCGAGTCAATTATTACGGATATTGGACATCCGTTCACTAGCAGTGTCGCATGCGGAAAACCACGGAGTTTGTCACTAACCACAAAAACAAAATTGTCTACACTGCTCGGTTTCTCATCAATGTTCACCTGGCGTTTTGCGTATATGGCATGAAGGCGGTGAGGTGCTTCTTCTGTGCGTGAGGGGAATGCTCTTTCATCCAAACCGTATTCGGATTTTTGTCTACAGCATTTCGAGAAGTGATTTCTCTTCGAGCACCGATAACATGTCTTTTGATACGCGGGGCAAGACTGTTTTCCTGCATCATGAGGATACGTCCCTCCACAGTTGAAACATTTTTGCTTATTTGGTTGTCTTTGTAGACGCAGGCTATCTTTTTTTTTTGAACCGTCTGCCAGCTTTAGCGCATTGAGAGCATAGTCATTGGGGCTTGTTGTCTTAGTTTCGATTTCGGTTGCTTGGCGTTCTGCCAAATCCATCGTTCGAGCCAAGTCTAGAAGCTCAGGCAGAGTAATTGTTGGATTTCTTAAAGCGCGACGTCTCAATGTGTTTGAAGTGCATGACTGAATTATTTGTGCTAAGATTTCTTTGTCAGCGTCTGCAAATTCACAATGCTTTGCAAGAGTTCGTAAACGTACCTGATACTGGTCGAGGGACTCTCCTGGTTCTTGCTTCGTCGACCGGAAGACGTAGGTCTCGAACTGGATGTTTTTCTTCGGCTTGAAATGCAGCGTAAGGGCATCTTTAGCAGCTGTAAATACATTCGTCTCGTCGTTTGCCGGCGTCATGGAGAGCGTTTCAGCGATTTCATACACTCTAGACCCAGCCAGATGGAGAAGAAGTGCTTTTTGTCTGACGCTGTCGTCGATCGACATGGCGGTCAGCATATTCTCGAAACGAGACAACCATTTTTCCCACCTTGGACCAACGGAGGTTGGTTCGCCGTCTACGTCAAACTCAGGAAAGGACGGAAGAAAAGTGGCCATAGTTCATTCGCGTGTTCGAATAATCCTCGTCGCCAAATGTAATGTTTTAACACTTCGTTTATTACTTAACGATAAAACATGTCCTTCTTTATCCCAGTTCGTACATAGAGTAATCCTCCTTTTCTGACGCTAGCGCCACCTATTGTTCACTATCAGTTATATAGCGCATTTATAATTATCCTTAAACACTACAGTCTACTAATAGATGATTCCCGTCGGCCGCGTAACAGCCGGGATCTAGGCTCTGTACGTCAAAGTACTTTTCGGAAATCAATTGACTGAATTTGACTCTATTTCAGTGACATAAACTAGTCTAACTACAACATTATTTTACGACTCGTTGCTTTTACGACCATCACTTTGACTCAGTGGATCGATTATCTGATGTTCTTTTTATGGTTATCAGGATCGCAGGTGGACGAAAGCCGAACACTAAATTGAATAGATGTCAGTGACTCGTGCTGCATGGCCAGAGATCGAGTTAGGCCTATGGGTGTTTTTGAACGTGTACGAATTGATTTCCTTCTAGACCTAATGCGCTTTCTCCGTATGATACATCCTTTTAAGTACACATGTAGGCCTAAGTTTTATTTCAAGAATCAACTTTATGCACGCTTACTCCGGAGTTGTCGCAATCACATATCTCTAGCTTCATTCAACTTCTGGTGCTTGGGTTTGGAAACGCAAGTATCTGCCGCATAGATTCTGCAGTTTCTGCACGTTAAGCTACTGTCTTGTAAAGGTTCCTTGTAATGCGTTTGGTTGAAATGTATAGGCTAATCGTAATCGTGAGCTCCTGATTTCTAAACGGCTGAACTCAATCTAAACGCAAAGTACCCGTCTATTGACGAGCTCTGGTAGCCTAACGCAGAAATGCGAATTTTTTTGGCAGGCTGCTTAGATCTTTGTTGTATTAAATTTGATTTAAAAAAATTGCATTTTAAACACTTCATGAATTAACTTGTCATTACAAATTGCTGGATAAAACCTGATAAAATAATGTTAGCATAGCATTGTTGTTCTCTTTCGCCAATGATCAGCCTCTAGTGTTTAATCATGATCCTGCTTTTGAGGAGGGAATTCATGGGTTTCTTTCTTTGGAGGGTGAACTTGTGAAGTGGCCGTTTTGAGTGGATTGGCGTGCAGGCGGAAACCGCTGAGCCAGATACCGACAGACACCTTTTCATCGGTCAATTTCCGACAAAGATACTAAATTCCATAAGCTTACCTTAAAATCGGATGACCTTTTTCTCTTCGAATTTCCCAAAAGAGACTGATTTTACATATCTCGATATCACTGCATGTAACTTCGGCCAGTCCAATTTTTTTAGGTGGGAGAAAATCCTACGAATATCATTTGGGGGTGGGGGGAATATTAACTTTGTGCATGTCAACAACGGCTCAACATTTCCTCCGAGGTGGGAAGTTGGGAACTGCCATTCTTGGGGCGGGGAAGAAGCTGACCACCCGACAGAGTTATCTAGTTTAAACACTAGTCAACCTTGTTAATAAGTTTGTGTGTAGGTCTATTTACTTTTGCTGTGTGTGATTTTTCTTGATTTCCCGCTTTACTTCGAAAACGACTTGCAAATGAGGGTCTAACTGCAGATCCAACATGTATGTTTATGGCGATTGCTAACGCTTTGCTGAACAGAGTCGAAGGCCTTTGGATCACTAATCCTGTCCAATTCGCCGTGATTTATTTTCCGTTCTCGTATCAAATTCGAATCAATCAAATTCTGAACTGTCACTTGTCATGTGATAGCCACACACCAACAACTAAGGCTCGTTTGTAGAACGTATCGAAGAGCAATAATTTTTTATCACATCCACACATGTCACTTTGAATCAACATCAGGTTGATATCAGGGCTTCTATCCCCCCTAAGCAGCCGGGCTCAATCCATATTTTCCCCCTCCTCCTGGGCCGGCCTTCCCTCCCGGCAATATGTTATCTAGTCCATTCTTCTGAGGAATGAAGAATTTTTAGATGGGGAGGAGTTTGGGGGGAGGGAAGAAATTTTTCCGGTTCCGCATTGAAATTTCAGCATTTTAAGCTGTCATATTTTACAACTGCTATATTTCAGTGGAGGGATAGCTGAAAATAGTGGTCTAGGACTTAATCAATGGCCTATACTTATAATAATAAATTTTTGGAGTTTCCACATTGCAATGATACTGTTTACGATGTCATCCTAACAAAATTACTCCAACTCTTCAGTGCTGATAAAAGATTGGTTTAATTGAAATATCGATAAATAACTTACAATTACAATAATTTATTCATCAAGTTCAGCAACTCAGTTCTGCTGGTAATGGACTAGCCTATAATTATGACAATGAATAATTGCTGACGAGAGTAAACTTGAGCCCACATAATAGCGGCTTATAGCTAAATTTGTTGCAATTCAATCAGCTTGTCTCCGTTGCCCAA
The DNA here is from genome assembly GCA_945859605.1 of Lumbricus rubellus. NCBI lineage: Eukaryota > Metazoa > Annelida > Clitellata > Crassiclitellata > Lumbricidae > Lumbricus > Lumbricus rubellus. The sequence goes on along the minus strand of OX243815.1, from coordinate 40,046,271 downwards.
GACGCTCCTGCATTGCTGCCAAGACACATTTAGCAGAAATTGTTTCAAATGGTACGGTGCACAAACCATGCAAGCAAGAACTATCAAACTGCCAAAATTTGGTAGCCATGTGCTTAGCGCCTCTGATCAGTGTGCACTGCGAGAGGCGTTTCATAAATTTATGGATAGAGTACAATGTCCCAATGTGCGGGCGCCTATGCATGTAGGCTTACTCATAATCGTAAGCTCTTGATTTCTAAGTGGCTAAACTCAATTTTTAAGCGCAAAGCGTGCACCGGGTTATATATAGGCTTATTGACGAGCGCTGGTAACGCCTTCATGCGAAATAATGTTGACCGGCTGTTTGGATACTTGTTGGTTAGTGGCGATTGTTAACGGTTGCTGAACATGATCGTCCAAGGCCTTTGGATCATAAACCTCCGTCGAACACGCGGTGATTTATTTTCCATTCACGTGTCTAAACCAGTCTTAGCGGTCACTTGCGGCATGCCACGTGGTAGCCGCGTCGCATTGGGCTACGCAAAGCAGCAGCAGTATCGGCTCATTGGAGAACATTTTCTCAATCGATATTATGTTGCTGTCACCACAGTGTGTTTGTATGTGCACTTGTTATAGCGCCCCTTAAAGCTCTAACTACTCAGAGGCGCTCCCGGATGCAGAGCGGACACTGCATCGAAGTTTCGCACCAAAGCGCCGAACAATTATTGTGAGTGAAGGACTTGCGCAAGGTCCTTACGCGGCGAGGTTGATTCGAACCTCGAACCTTCCAGCTCCAAGGCAACGGCGCCACCACTACACCATCGCGCCCCACAGTGTCACCTGCTATGTGAAATCGAATAGCAGACTTTTAAAGTATTTTCCTAAACACCCTATGTGGTAAGATGAGATTGGCGCACCTGCTCTAGAGTTTTAGAAGCTAAGACTGAGGTTGTTCAAAAGTATCTAAACCATTTGTAAAATTAGACTAACCTACTCTTCGGGCTTAGACAGCAATCACCTCCTCCACGTGTTTCTGTCAATCAGTGTTGTGCTGCTGTTGCCTACCACCTGAAATCGGATGACAAACTTTGAAAGTGTTGTTCCTAAATAATTATGTGGTAGAGTGAGATTCAGCGAGCCTGCTGTATAGAGTCCAAATGGCTAAGACTAAGGTTGCTGGAAAGGATCTAAACAAATTGCAAAATTACAATTGTTTTATAGGTTGAAGAAGGCGCAGTTAGCTGAAATAAAATATCTGAAGGGGCACCCTCAAGCAATTGCTCACGTTATTTTTTCCAGATGTCTTGCACATTAATCATGTCGCACGTGTAGGCTATATTTGTCGAAGGCATCTGGGAAACCAATATAATAGGCCTAATTTATTAAATATAGGCTATACTTTATACTTTGTTGATATTGCTCGGTTGTCCATCACCGTGACTAAGTCAATACAGTCACAGATGTTTTACACGGTAAGCAAGATCGCAGGTAAAAGGAAATTCAAGTCTTGATACTAATCAGTCAGTTAATTAATAGTATTAGACATCGATGACTTGTGCGACTGGGTTCCATGTCGAGTCCTATAGCCCTTTCAGCGCTTTTACGGATTGATTAACAACCTTATCCAATGTGTTTCCTTCTGTCCGCTCTCACACGTCTGATAAATATCTCCCTACTCAACATAATTATTACAATGATATCGCTTTAACTTCATTTGAACATCAGTACTGTCATTTTTCCTTCGGTTCGAAATCTCACGAAAATAGATAGAATAGAAAACAATTTCTCCGCAAATGTTTTCGGGTTCTGCTTGGGGTCTAGCCCATGATAAACTGCGCCCATTGACCTACGCTTGTTTTCTTCGCATATCGTAAATAACATAAGCGGCTGACTGTCAGAGCGTTTTGTTTGTTTTAAGCATGACGGGGGGAAGGTTCGATAAGGTCGGATCAATTAGGCTATTCTTCTTTTCCCTGCTATTAATAATTATTATGCATGAAAGTCATGCATCAGCATAAAATCTCCTTGTTCTGTATAATATTATACTGCTGTTTTGTGCATTTAAGTAATGTCACGTCAATATACGAAATTTCTCAGCATCCTAAAGAAAGCTTTTCCATCTGCGCTAGTTGCAGCAAAGTTCACGACAGTCAGGTTGCTTGGTCTATTCCGTTGCAGGTCAAATTTGGGAGGGTCAATCCCAGGAGACTGCAGCATATTATGGTGGTAGGGTCTACGTTGTAAATATTGCTGAGCCTGATTATGATGAGATTGGAATAGCGCAGGAGTAGAATCGGAAATGTAGCCTATTGCACGAAGAGTTCGGCTTTCTGTTGTGTGTGTGTGTGTGTGTGTGTGTGTGTGTGTGTGTGTGTGTGTGAGTGTGTGTGTGTGTGTGTGAAGCTGTAGGCTAGGAGATAAGGCGAACGGGGGAGGGATGTGATAAGGAGGATGAGCAAACGGGTAGAATTCCTTTTAAAGTGTTCCGACAGTTTCCTCTTCGTCATTTGAGAGTTTGTTCCAAAAGAGTTACTGTAGCGTTGATAAAGTAGCCTAACGGTTGCAGGATTTCAAATAGGAGGAGACTGCATCCGGATACAGGGAAGGTGTGACGAGGAGCGAGTGGATATGGGTGTTTGGATGGTGAATATCTGGCGATTTTAAGAGGGCTTATAGGGTCCACATTGAACCAATTTCGATATTGTGTGATAATTACGTTCGTCATTCTGTTAACGTATGACAGTGCTGCTACTCTTAAATTGACATGGAATTAATGTCTTAACTGCATCCACCCAAACCCGGTACATTGATGGATATTGAAGCTCGGTTGCTCTTAGGCCTAGTTAAACAAGAGACCGCAAAGACGCTGCTGTACCATATTATATCGCAATGGCGTATGACTAATTCCCAGGGGTCACTCCGCTCTGTTCCTTATTAAGAACTCAAAAACTGTCTTATTTAGCATAGCCGTGGCTGGACCGGGAGCGCTTCTGAGTAGCCTACCTTGACGACAATGACGAGGCGCTATATAAATTTCTGAAATAAATAAATAAAATCAGATATGCCATGCAAACATTTTGAGTTCATTAGGCCTACGGGCGTCATTTTGCCATCTGCTTCACTCCACTGCATTATCATCGATTACGTATTCTAATAATATTTTTGAAACAGAATGCATTTTCTATGGTAATGCGTCGTCGAACGCTGTGTGGTATACGCTTCGAGCGGTAGCCTATATAATCAAACTCAACTTATATAATTAGTTTGTACCGAATACAAAATTTCTCAAAGCGATCGTTGTGTAGATGAATCCTAATGATTATTCCGGTTAAACGGTTTCTAATGAGTCATTGGGTACAAAATACGCATTGGCGTTATGTATAAGCCGGGCAGAGTCAAGCAGAAGATTTCGACAAACGGTAGTGGTAAGAGGTCGTTTTAGACAACTCTGATTACGGTTTTAACAGCATAGCTAGCTAAACTTCGACTCATTTTGGAAGTCAACGTGAGGTAGATTTATGAACGAAACTGATAGGTCTACACCCTAGGCCTAAGAAGCATTCACTAACTATACTTATGTAGGCCTATAAGGGGTGTGATATTATCTCAATCGTCCACACCTCTGCTCTCTCCGCTCAGCTGCACAAGCGGTACTTATCGTTCCACGCTCACGGACTGCAATCAGGCAGCGCCGTGCTTTCTCCGTGGCTGGCCCTGCGACCTGGAATGAGCGCCCTGTTATCCTTCGTCAAATACCTATTAGCCTTTCTACTTCTACTTCATTTCTTTCTCTTCTCAAAACTGTCTTATTCGACCGGGGTTGGACTGGGAGCGCTCCTGAGTAGTAACCTTGAAGGAGCGCTATATCAAATTCTCTGTAAATAAATAAATACATAGTATAGCTTAATTCATAATACCATCTTTCTTACATTTTCAGGTTTTTACGCAATAACTTAGACATTTCAAATTGTCACTTAGGCCTAATTGATGCCTGTGTCTGACCATTATTTTGCATTTGTATCTTTCCGTGTCTCTTTTGAATTCCACCAGCTGTTTTTTGCCTCCATTCCATGTTTCGTGCTCTTTGTAGGCCCTTACAAAAACGTCCCAAGTGCAGTGAACATAGCAATCTCAGTTTTGTTTAAATCGATTTTTAGGATTCCATATTGAACGCAACACTTAAGATTTACGGACAGGATATATAGACCTAGACCTGGATATATAGATTTCGTCTACATATAATTTGTGTGTATTCACTAACTATACTTATGTAGGCCTATAAGGGGTGTGATATTATGTCCCAACAATTTCTTATTTGCCTGTAGAACATTCGCACATACAGGCAAGCTGAGAATCGTACAGATACGGTATCTCACAAGAGAGATGTCGTTATCCACCATCTTTAATAGAAAGTAATAGACTAAATTCTTATTTATGCAAGTAGATGTAATATTTGCCCTCTGGATGTCTTTTATTATTTCCTGAGGGGGGTGCTCGGTAGTACAGTGGTTAGCGCGCTGGACTGTCAACCAAGAGGTCTTTTATTATTTCCCCCCTGATTCCTCCTCTTCTCCTTTGGGGCATTTTATTATTTCCTGATGCATAATTAACAACTTAGCTATTTTTTTAAGAAGCCTGATATTGAAGATAAATTAAGTTTAAATGGCGCTAAAGGATAAGCTGGGGGGTGTTTTCCATTGAAGAAAAAAATAGTGTTAAAACCAGTTAAAAGTCTTAGTCTTTTGTGTAAGCTAGAAACCAGTTAAAAATTAAGGTCGTAAGAATACTGCCGAAAAGTCTCTAGCTAATATATTTAGTGCGATGTGCGAATAAGCGAATATCTCGAGAAAATCGGTATTGGTTACGAAAATTATGCAACTACCGGTTGAATTGTTAAACGCAGCTCCCGTTCCCCCTCCGCCCGCAATTTGCATGTAATTCGCCCCATTTCTATACAGGTAGACGTTACCAGGAGCGGTACTACTGTTACCAAATTCTATGTACGTCGAAACGAAATAGTATCCGGCTTTACCGGGAGTGAAACGGGTCAGTCCCGCACTTATGACACCATCGGTTTTGAATCTTACACTATCGAAAGTAACTCTTGTGTGAGTTTTAGCGATTAAGAATTGCCAAGTTAAAGAATGAATGCTAAGCGCGGGACCGATTGAGATAGAATCTACATACTGCTTCGTAGCTGCATCGCTGGCGTTGTTGGGTTCGTGTAGTCCTGTAATGTAAGCATCATGCATAAAGATGGACTTATACACATTTATTTTAGACGGAGGAGTGCCATCGAGTGACTTAACCATCTCTAACATGATTTCATTGTTTATTCTAAAACGAAATCCATCCATCGATTGTAATGTAATAGGATTGTTTAACGAACATTGTAGTTTATTTCGTATACTACCTAAGAAAATAGTGAATTCTTTATTATCTCCTCTCAAGTCCTTACAACCCATTGAACGCAGACGATCGGAGCCAACGTTTAAGAATAGATCACCAGTCATTGTATCACCAGTCTTAGCCACCTTCGATGCAACTTGTTCATTAACGTATTTCTTATTCGTCAAATGATTATCGTTGGACGGAGAATCGTCGTGATTTGTTATCAAATCAATGGCTTGACCCCAACTTAAAGCCTCATCCATTGCTGCTGTCAAAGGTTTCGTTGTTGGTAGTCCTTTAATTTTGTGACCACCCATTTTTAAATTTCCAGTCGCGATGTTTGCTCCATCCAATCGAAGAAAACTAGCATTTACTTGACTAAGAGTAACACCTCCAGCGATTACTCTTTGTGATGAACCAACATCGGTGTGACCAAATTTATCGACAGGCATTTTATATATAATAATTTTTAATGCAGATTAGTCATCGTATATATATAATTGCATTACCTGAATCCCTCCTGTAGGATCATTATCCTTTGTCACTACTGCAACTCTATAATATTGATACGCATCCATAGGCATAATAATATCATAAAATGTCAGAACAGCCTCTGAAGTAGTTGAAGAAAGACGTGATGATATGGGTACAAACACTGCTCCATCATTGCTAGCGGTTAAAATTAAATCATCTATATATTCGCTTTTAAACGCAATTCTCCAAATTTTAACTGGCTCAGGACATTTAATTTGTAACCAAGTGAACACACCTTTACCTGGAATCCAAGCTGCGTTCACATCATCGGTAAGATTAGTGAAAGCATGGTAGGCTTTGCTTCCGGAAAAACAAAAACCGGCACTAGCAACGAATCCTGTCACACTTACATCAGCTTCCAAGGGAGGAATATACCCAACACGACACTTTTTCAGAGATTTATCGACGTAATTCTTTGTAGCGGCATCTTGAGCTGAAAGAGGATCGCTTAAATCGTTGATATTATTACTATTCATTAGGATATTTTGGTAAACGTCGATTTTTCGATCGTTAGACGCTCTACCGATTCTCATTATATTTTCTGCGCCTATTTTGCATAGAAATCCATCCGTCGATTGTAATGTAATAGGATTGTTTAACGAACATTGTAGTTTATTTCGTATACTACCTAAGAAAATAGAGAATTCTTTATTTTCTCCTCTCAAGTCCTTACAACCCATTGAACGCAGACGATCGGAGCCAACGTTTAAGAACAAGTCGCCAGTCATGGTATCGCCAGTCTTAGACACTTTCGAAGCATCAACGTATTTCTTATTCGTCAAATGATTATCGTTGGACGGAGAATCATTGTGATTCGTTATCAAATCAATGGCTTGCCCCCTACTTAAAGCTTCATCCATTCCGGCAGTCGAAGTATTCGTTACTGGGAGACCTTTTATCACATGTCCATTCATTTTTAAATTTCCAGTCGGCAGATTTGCTCCATCACATCGAAGAAAATTAGCATTTATTTGACTAAGAGTTACACCTCCAGCGATTACTCTTCGTGATGTTCCTCCAAAATCGGTGTGACCAAATTTATCGACAGGCATTTTATATATAAAATAATTTTTAATGCAAGCCGTTTATAACTTCTTGAAAATTCATTCCATCGTTCATCGTCTTCTTTAAGACGTACAAACATAAATGGCCACAAAACACTTCGTTATCCGGCTGTATTCGCTCGCTGTTATATAACACTGGACGGCGTAAATACTTTATCAGTTCCAGAGGAGGAGGAAGGCCGTAACTATCGAAATATATTTTCTCGTTACCGCTCTTTAAGAAAGCGCACCAGTGCGAGCCCACCCCATTAGAACCATCTAGATTCAATATCCCACACTCATTCCGTCTAGGTTTCTTCGGTAGCTCGTCTCGTAAGAACACACCCCTAAAATTCGGAATATTTAGTTTCTTAGCCGCTTCGATTAGATCCACATTCGATAAAGCAATATTCGGTAGCACTACTCCACAAACATCGATTTGTTTGACGCTCATTTATTTAATATAAACATTAATTAAAAATTTTCAACGAGTAGTGACCATATGCCAAAGTATGAATGCCATCTTGCATTATTACCCGTTTGTCGTCATCTGCAGATAATGCAACTTTATTAATTTCTTCCGTATAAATATCGTGATGATAAGATCTAATAACATTCATCGTTCGTTGTTGTTCTTTTTTAGTAAATAAGCAATCTTTATAATCTTCGTGAGTAATAGTTTTCTGGACAACATTCTTCTTAATACCTTTACATTTCTTGTGCTCATCTCCAGCAGCCATCTTATAAGAATACAACTTTGCTCGCAACCCGATAAATTCTTTTATCTGTTTTCCACTAGTTTCATCCTTGAACATTCCAATAACTTTTTTATTTACTCCAACCTCAATACCAGATGGATGATCTCTCGGGTATTCACTCGTGTCGAATCGAGCTTTAATATCTTCTGCGATATCTGAGTAAAAGTCTTCAGTTTTAATTTCGTATGTCAAAGAATCTGTATCGGTAAATAATAATTTAGCTCTATTTCCGTATTTATCCTTGATGTAATTGTAATGAAATTCATACATCAGCGTTTTGCTCAAGTCTAATATACACATGCCAAGATATATAGGTTTATTATAGTACAATTTAGTTTTTTTCATGTGAACGGCTATTAGATTTTCATCGAAAATAGTACATCTCTCATAATTAGGTTTAGCGGCTAGTTCAATAGCCCTCTCCTCTTGACACACTAACTCTACATCAACACGATTTTCAATGTTCTCACAAGTTTTTCCAAAGACACTGTTATTCATTAATTTGAAAAAGTCTTTTTCAAAGTCATTAGTAGCTTTCGTTCTAAGAGCTGTATTTAAATCGATATACTTTTTCAACCAATCACTTTCTTCGAATAGTACACCTCTATGCACCTTTGTTATTTTCAAACCCAAGCTCTCATACAGCTTCAGATTATCGTAGTGCAGCACATACTTCTTTTTATCGTTTAAGTTTGGAATTAACTTTTTGACTTTGTTAATCTCAATGCTTTCGGGGGCTAACGGAAAATCGTTATGCAGGTCGTGTAACTCTTTAGGATATTCCAAATCAACTTCCAATATGCATGGAATACTTCTCCAATTTTTTAATTCATCTTCGTTCATCCATTTGAACCCGTGAGTAGGTAAATTTTTGATCATAGCACATCCATATAGATTATTCGCATCCAGGTAAGTAATAAATGTAGAATTTTCGTTACTATTGAAATCGCTCATATATTTATTATTCGCTTTCCCGTAACGATTTGATATTGTGCTCACTCCTCCTCTCATCCCTTGCCTAAGCATCAGAATCATATCGTAAGCATTCAATAACTCCAATTTCACGCCTGTCAATTTTAAAGCGGCATCCCAGGCTAAACCAGGAGATGTAAAATACCATGCAGGGTCAAGCGTATAGTTCTTCATACACACATCTCTAAAGTTTTCGAAAACATCGGCAAGTAACAGAACATCCGAAACGTTGTATAAATCGTGATATTCTCTGAATGTTTTGCATCCAAATTCCTTCCATACCGTTTTTGCATGCTCGTAGTCTTCATCGCTAATATTCGAATCATTTAGCTTAGAATAGAAAGCGGATTTTGGTGGTAGTTCGGTTTCATTAAAGGTAGTAAATGAATCGACGTAGTCATAAGGATATATGCCTTTTCTCAGCAAAAGATCGAGCTTCTTTCCAGTATATCGTTTCCCAATATTTTTACACTGGTCTTTGCTTAGGTTCCTCGATAAAGCATCAAGACTAGAAGCCATAAATTTAAAACTGTCGATAAAACGCAGTTGTCGCTTGACGGTAATCTCTTTTCCCTCTTTATTTACAAACTTATCAACAACGACCTCTCTGCTAAAAGATATATACTTTTCCTCGTTATTAGGTATGCAATTAATTTTCTCTCCATTATTACCTCTCAGTTTCTTAATGAACAGATGACAATCGTACCCGGAAAGATTATGAAACACTACAGGGAAAAACTTGGGGACTTTATAGTCTAAATTACAAATGTTATGAGCAGCCCCTCTAAATTTACCGCTAAGATGACAGTGATCTCTCACTCGGTCTTCGCCCAACGTTTTTTCACAGATATGGCATATAGTAGCTCCATCAAAACACTTCTTGTCCTCTTCTGTAAATATCATCTTCTTAGGGAATTTAAATTGATTATATATTTGTTTTATATTCTCTTCTAGTTTATCTACAAATATTTGACCAACATCATCATCTTCGCTTTCAGCCGTAAACGTCACAGGATCTTGAGAATATACACTATCGTCGAAACATTTTATGTGGTAACAAAAGGAGCTAGGAATATGCTTTTGATATTTATTAGTGTACGACAACTCTGGATTTGGTTGGCATGTATCGATCGGTTTTACAAAAGACTCAAAATCTGCGTACACTATAAACGGAACCCTCATAGAATTGTTATAATTTTTAAAACTTAACATAGTTCCTTTTTCTGGCTTTTCTATTTTTTGTGCGTTATGGTGTTTGCAGTACTCATTATGGTTGTTAAGCGCTTCTGTCGTTGTGAAACCATTCATACACCTTTTACAATAGTGCGCTGAATAATGCGAATTTGCTGTTCGGAACGTCATCAATCGGTTAAAATTCTTTATCCAGCAATAATGTTTCCGTTCTCCGTTGGAAATAAGCAATAGATCTACACAAATATCGCTTTCACAGTTAGACAGATAAAGCGGATAGACATGTTTTTCGTAACCAAATATATTAACACTAATATTATTATTTCTCTCAAATTTACCTATCACATTAGCATCAGTCGCTACCGGAAACTCAATACCACTCCAATTAAGTTTTTTCGATTGTTCTTTCAAAGCTTTCTTTATTTTTTCCGGATTTTTCACAACCGGATTCAAAGCTCTAGTGATACACCATTTGAAACATTCTTCGTCGTCGTTTTTCATGTTAATAATAGCCTTTTTATTAGCTAAGAAGCTGGGAAGTGGAATGTAAGAACTACCTCTCAAGGGGGTATATTTTACTGTATTTATATCTAATTTTACAACAGCTTTAAATCTCCAATTACTTCCTTGCATCTGAAAACTAGCAATAGACTCCATGATTTTATCCTTTTTTCTGCTGTATATTTCATTCAAGTCGGTTGCTTCTAAAATAACTTCTGCCCTGGAAACGAATGGTATATCCTCAGAAGTCACTATTCCAGATTTCATATCTATTCGTTCCATAGTACAAGTAAGAACCAAATTAGTCTTTGTCTGGCGATTACTCGACAACAGATTTACTACCTGCGGTCTGACGAAATTAAGAAACGACGAGGCGTCCATTCCATTAGTTCCATCTATTCTATATTGCTTGGTGAATCCTTTAATAGCCGACGCCGTTTCTCTAATTTTAATTTTATCAAATATCCTAGAAACAGTTGACTTCAATGATTCTAGTTTTTCATTAACCTCTGCTTGTTCGGGCACATAACTAAGTAGCCAATCCGCAAAATCATTTATTTTAGCTCTAACCCTATTTTTGTATTTTCTCTTAGGCGCTACTGGTTTGTACTTACCAGGTGTGGGTGTAAGCGTAGGAACCTTAATGTCAGGAACCGATGAGTCGAGCAAGTGTTCAACATGGTTCATGTTTCTTAAACTACTTTTCTTTAAATCCATTTTATTTTTACCACGCAAAAATATTAATATCCATATTCGAACACTTCAATTTCATACATGTATCTATCTCTCATACACTTTAATTTCGTATCTATCTCTCCAGACATTTCCATTATGATAAGCTATTATGCCAGCACTCTGACCATACGCCTTAGCGGCTTTATACATCGATGGATACGAGGTAATAACGCCAGTCTCTCGATCTATAATATCTACTCTTCTCGGTTGTTTCCTGATACTACCCAACGTGTCATGTCGATATGACACAGACTTGTAGTCCGTCGGAAGAATATTCTTTTCAATCAATACAGCTATCATTTGAGGTTTGTTGAGATGCGAAGTGCCTGTTACATCGTGATGCTTGGCTAACATTCTAAGCTCTGGTAGCTTCATAATATATAAGTATTCTTTAAATCAATTTTCCATACACAACACTCATTTTCTGCCCATCCGATTGGAACTGCAGCAACCTATCTGAAATTACGACAGCATACGCTTCGGTGTCGGCTGGCACTGCTGCATTGAAAAGAGCCTTAATCTGAATATCAACGACTGACGATTTCAAACGCTCGGATTGTTTGCTTACATCGAACACGAACAGCGGATATAATTCTTTATAATCTACAGGTGTTATATTTCCTTGCGTGATCAACTTATCCATACCATAGAATTTTTGACTAAAGGAGGACGCGTCTCTGTACGCTCTGGAGAATTGTTGATTAGGAAACGACAGGTTATGGTCGACAGCTGGATATCTTTCCTGGTTCATCATCACATAAATGTTCTTGAGATCGCAGTGATTAAATAGCGACGGATTACTTTCCTGATTACCGCTACGGTCCGTTTGAAATCCTACGATGATATATCTAGGTTTCTCCGGTGAAGTTTTTACGCTCAAACGCCAACTAAAACTTGTCGATTGAGGAACTGTTATTGTGTCGCATTGACGAGCTCTATACGCAACTGGTAACGTTAATTTCGATTCAATTGTCTTATACAACTGCATTCGTTCCATATCGGAAGGAATAACGTGCGGAATAAACCATGAAATTTTGTTTATCGCAACTTTTCCAGCAGCTGCAGCGTTATCTCGGAATATGGCATCATCGTCCGCTTTACGAACTAAAGTCAGCGTCTGTTTGAAGCCGTAAATAATCTTGTCGTAATCATCGCAAAACCCGAAAATATGCTTCAACGGAACAATAAAGCTGAACATTCCTTTAGTGTTTGGTTTGCGAATGAGAAAGCTTTGTCTAGTGGCAAATCCGGGGTTGTCCGCAATAACAGCAGTCGCTCCAGTGTCTTTATACCACAGCTGATTTAAGCCTTGAGTCAGCTGAAAATCGTTTGGATACGTAAGTAAACCGAGCATCGTTGTAGCTTGACCCGGATGAAATAGCGTTTCGATTTCTTGATTAGATAACTGATAGGATATTTGACTGAATAGATACATAAGCCCATTATTCGTAAGAGCGACTAAATCGGCGTTAACGTATGCGGTGTCATCGGCTTTAATTAGTCTTCCGTCGAATTGTAGATATGACTCTGCTGGGTGACTGTATAAGTCTTGTAATTCAATATTTATTCTAATTTCACCAGAACTGTTAAGGTTAGTTCTCGCTACAGGTTCGTACTCATGCCATTCGTATCGCTCGATACCTTCATCGATCAATGGTTGCTCTGTGAATCTTAGAATATCGGATTGCATTTTATTATACATATATTTTTAAATAAGAAAATAAATTTTTACACCTAAATAAGAAAATAAACTTAAGCAAAATAAATTTAAACTGCCATTTTCAAACCACCTCCGTTTAAACGTTTTACGAGATCCTGAATTCTAATAGCTCCTCCCGTCATTTGCGGATTCGACCCGAGTAATCTAGCTAGAATGACTTTAGTTTCCTGAGTTATCGGCTGTTGAACGGTGGTTGGTGGGAGTATCTTATTGAGTAATCGTTTTCCAACGTCGATAGCCTTATCCTTAGCAACACTCCCAATCTCTTTGACAGCTGTGCTCGCAATTTGTTTGGCTGCATTCGATGTCAGTAGTCTCTTGAGAAATCCTGCAATGGAATCGAATATTCCTGCTCCACCGACAACGTGTACTTTTTTATAACTTCTTCTCGCAACGACCAGCATTTCTATATCATCAATTTTTAATTAGATCATCAATTTTTAAATTAGATCGTCAATTTTTTATATTCATCTTTGGTTATCACTCTTTGTCTTAGTAACTCATCCGTCATACCTACAATTTCATTTCTTACACCTGTATTTCCCGCTTTGTAGCTATATATTCGCAACTCTAATTGTTTTACTAATTCGTTAGGATCTGAAGGAATGGTAATTATTCCGCTTCCTGTTTTACCTCTTAACTTCATGTAATCGTCCCATATGGGTTTTATTATCTTTGCATATTTTACACTTCTAGACGATTTAGGTTTGTTTGGTTTATTTGGCTGACTCATGGCATTCGTTTTAATTAGAATCTCGGCGTATTCTTCGAGATCACGATTATCATAAATTGAACTGTTTGGACTAGCTAACGTTAACAATTCCCATAATCCTGGAGTTCCTTGATAAGTTGTGGTTCCAACTGTAATATCATTTCCTTGGATTGAGGCTTCGCTGTCACCGATGTAGAATTTTCCATCTCTTGATCTTAATCCGAATGTTGTATCCACAAGTCTTTTATCAGAAGCATATTTTTTAAGGTATTCAACTGCAATATTTCCTAATTCTAACCTTCTAATGTCTTCTACTGGGTCATCGTCATCGTACGCCTCTATAGACGGATACTGGGGAAATTGAATAGTTTTCAACGAATCTGGAAGTGATTTTAGAGCAAGTGATGTTGCTGCAGAATTATCTTTTATTGTCGACAGCAAAGCGTTTTGTTCTTTTGAAATTGCCGATTGAGAGTCGACTATTGGTTTGTAGATTTTCGTTAATTCTCGTTGAAGTCCAAGATCGTCTATTCTCTCTGAGAGAAAGTTTTGTTTAATATTTTTTTTCGTTTTTAAAAACTCTTCGATAATAAAATCTCTTTTTGCAGGATCACTAATTTTCAGTAGTGACATTTTTTTATTATAAGTATAATGTTTAAAACGTAACGTAAAACGTAACGTAAAACGTAACGTAAAACGTACACGTTATGCATCGTAGTAATTAACATAACATATGGAGTCTTTTTCGTTTATAGTAACTGGTGAATCGGAGTTGTTTTGTATTGTAATTATTATATCCTCTGCGTCCTCTAGGACAGTACCATCTTGAAGGCTCAGTCTGAGTTGTTTCAACTTCTGCCTGAGAGAGACTAGACACATTCCACTGGTCATTCGGACTCCAAGGCCTACTTCTACTGTAATATTTGTCTTTGGTTCAATCGTTATCGCTTGCTGAGCAAAAATCTCATATCTATCGCCTGCTCGTTGTCTTGCAGGAGCGTGAGTGACCACTTTAGGCAACCAAATTATCGTACTCACACGAGGCTTTCGTTTGGTGATAAATTTGTGTATTGGGTGACCGTATCCAGACATTTATATAAGTGGTTTTTTAAAGTAACATTCCAAGAATAGGAATATTTTTAAATGGTGAATTGGGACCAAGTATAAGACCTTCACCGCTGACATATCCTGTTCCTCTTTTCATAAACAGACCGGAACCCGATATCGAAATACCCTTTTTCCACGGAGATAGAAAAAGACCTTCCCCAGCAGGCACTATTTTACAGCATATTCCTCCTTTCTTAACGTAGAGCACTCCAGATCCACTTTGTGAGATCGAAGATCCACTTATCGGGTGTGAGATCGAAGATCCACTAATTTTATCGACAATTTTGGAACCAGCTGCAGAACCCAATCCTGTTAAGGCTCCTGTGGCTAAACTCGGAAGAACACTAGACAGTAGAAACTTTCCGGCTGTTGCTAAGAACGGTAGAATAGCGCCAATAAATCCGCCTTCGACTCTCGCATTGTCTTCTAATTGCTTTTTACCCATTTTAATTGTCAAACCAGTTCCATTCTGATACGCTTTAGTTAACTTGTTAATTTGCCTCTGGTTTAGAGCTAATACATGCTCACCAGTTATGTCTTCATGAGAAAGTCTTATACTCACTCCAGTCCCTACTTGAGCAGCTCGCTTAATCTTCTCTTTTTGCCCTTCAGAAATATTAACTTTGACCTTAGCGTAAGCGCTCATCTTATATTAAATATAAACTTTAAATTAAACCTCTCTTATATGAAATCGTATCGACAATTCCTCACCTCTTAAATTAATTAGTTTTCCATTTTGGTCTATTAGTTTTGTTTCCATCGATGAAATAGAGTATAGCGTTATTGGAAGATATACGAGATTGTGAGGAGATTCGATTATCTTGTAACCAGGCCCGACCGATGGAAAGAAAGAATAAATTATGTTCTCCGTAGTTCCGTTAGCATACGATGATCCTATTATATCACTCGTAACTCGTAAACTATTCACGCTGTTTACTTCGACTATGTGCTCGGATTCGTTATATCCTTCGGAGTATACACGACTCTGAAATCCTAGAACGGTACTAATTGAATTTGGTACTCTAAAATCAATTTTATAGTTCTCATCAATTTCCAAAACAGCCTTCAAAGTATTGTTATTTGGTCGCAACTTTATACATTGACCATGACCTTCTTCCTTTAAAATTCTCTGTATGTATTCGTTTAAGTCATCGATTTCATAGCAACCGGTTGGAATGTCTAAATCTTTCCACGTTACACCGTTATCTGACGAATATACGAATTTATTATTTGTTTCGTCTATATTAGGAAAACTGTAGTACGTTTCAAGATTAACAAGGGCCATTTCATATTTTTTACTTTTATCCAGTTCGATTAGTGGATTAAATTTCGTTCGAATTCGTGTGCTCCTTTCGCTCAACAAAATGCAAAAAGATTCTTTAGCCTCTGTGTTGCGTGCAATCGTTTGAGTATTAGATAAAATTTCGTCAAGAAGGGTTTCCATTTTAGATAGTTATTTTTAAACCTAGAATATAAAATCTTAAATTTTTTTATCATTTTATTATTGCTTTTATTTAATGTAAAATGTATCTAATCCAGATCTGTACCTGCCTTTATTTGTTTTACTAGTAAGGTCTATAACCACAAAACCATGCGTTTCATCCCACGCAGTTTTGCATAGTTTTCGAAAATCTTCAATAGTCATATCATCTACGCCTATATGATCGCTGTATATATGATTAATATTCTTGAGGTCTTGAGGGAACAAACATATAAAGTTAGCATTCTCTCTTATAGTTTGTCTAGGTAGCTTGAAATAATTTTGTGCTAGGTAAAAGCAGTCTACATTACTATGCCTACCTCTTATATAATACGATTCGCATTTATTTTGTCGCTCTAACTGTAAATCATCAAAAATCATGAGATTCTTTTTATCTCGACTTAAGTCTCGTGGATCTGGAACATCTTCAGAGGTTTCAAAGAACTTGCAGTCTATATCCGATGTTTCCCCCATGTTTTTAGACATCTCCTCGACAACGGCGGTCGGTGATACATTTAATTTCATTATCTCATCTCTATTATCGAAAAGTCTTATAATTGCTTCCTTTGGTAATTTCTCTTCGAATGCTTTCTTTAGTATCTTGTATTCTGGTTGGAAAAGTGATTTACCGAAGATCTGCAGGTTATCGTAGTCTAACCAACCAGGTCTCAGTAATAAATTAAGTAGTAATATTGTCTTGCCGCATTGAGACTTACCGACGATCAAACCTCTGATGCTTCTTGGTAGGAGAGGACTGTTAAAGCGTTTACTTGATTCTTCATTCCACGATAGGTCTTGGACTTCCATTTTAATTATATTATATTAAAATGGAGCACAGCTCGTATTGCGTAAAATGTAAGCGAAAAACTGAGTGTAGAGATATTCAACGAGTCGTCAGTAAGAATGGTAGACCTATGCTTAGGGGTGTATGCGTTGAGTGTGGCGCTAGAAAAACTCAGTTTACTAAAATGTCTACTACTGTACAAGGAGGTGATTTGGTCTCAGCTCTCAATTCTGCTACTTCTAATATTAAACTTCCATGGGCAAAGTACCCAGGGGAAATGCATCTTCCAGGACATTCTTTCACGGGTCCAGGAACTCGATTGGATTTGAGATTGAATAGTGATGGGACGCCAAAAGATTGGAGTAAACCAGTAGATAGAGTTGATCAAGCAGCCTATCGCCATGACCTGGCTTATGCTAAACATACTGATACAGCAGGGAGAAACGTCGCTGACAGAGCTATGATAGATGAATTAAATAATATACCTAATCCTTCGTTCCGCGAACGAATTGAACGATCTATAGTTAAACCAATTTTATCAACGAAAACCCATTTTGGAATGGGGTTGAAAAAAAACTCTGAGATGGACAGACCAACTTGCTGACGAATTGCATAAACCTATAGTCAGGAAGTTTAGGAAGAGAGTGGTTTATGTTCAGGGAGTGGACAGAATTTGGGCGGCTGACTTGATTGACATGCAGGCTTTTGCTAAATTTAATTCTGGTGTTAAATATTTGTTAAGCGTCATCGATATATTTTCCAAATATGCATTTATTCAGCCGTTAAAAGATAAGCGCGGAGAATCTGTGGCAGATGCTTTCGTTAAAATATTTAATACGAGCAAAAGAAGGGGGGATAAACTTTGGGTCGATAAGGGAACAGAATTCTATAATAAACAGGTAAAATCATTAGGTATGCAGTTGTATTCGACTGAAAACGAAGAGAAAAGCTGTGTCGTAGAAAGATTCAATAGTACAGTAAAAGAGAAGATGTTTAAATATTTTACAGCAAATTCAACTCAGAGATATATCGATGTTTTAGATAATATGGTTAGTTTATACAACAACACAAGACATTCTTCCATTAAAATGACTCCTGTTAAAGCGAGTATCAAAGCAAACGAATGGGTTGTGTGGATGAATCTGTATGGTGATGCTGTACCTGAAACTGTTAAACCTAAATTTTCAGTCGGAGATAAAGTAAGAATTTCTAAGAAGAAAAAGACATTCGAGAAAGGCTTCATGCCGAATTGGACACAGGAAGTTTTTACAATAACACAAATCCAATACACAGATCCAATAACGTATAAAATATCTGACTATCATGGAGAAGAAATAAAAGGGACATTTTATGAACCAGAATTACAATCGACAACGCAAGATACATTTAAAATAGAGAAGATTATAAGAAAAAGAGGAAATCGGTCTTTGGTTAAATGGTTAGGCTATGATGATTCTTTCAATTCATGGATTGACAATAAGGATTTGATATCATTGTGAATTAATACGAATTTAACTGATTTACTACTACTATTAGCAAACTGATTTACTACTACAGCCCTTGTGCAATCATTACTTCTCTATGAATAACAACACGTTGTAATAACAAGTTCTAATGTACATTCGCAGAAAGTCGGTCATGAAGCACGCTGACTAAAAAAAAAGGTCGTTAACTTTTTTGGGGCGGTCAAAAACAAAAAAAATTTCTTGACAAAAAAAAATAAATTAAAAAAAAAAAAAAAAAAAGAAATAAAATAAAAAAAATAAAAAAAATTAATAAAAAAAAATAAATAAAAAATAAAAAAAAATTATTAAAAAAAATTAAAAAAAATAATAATAATTAAAAAAATTTTGGTCATCAACTTTTTTGGTGGTGAAAAATTTTCTTCCCTTCGACCACTCCTTCGTCCTTCGTCCCCTAACTGTTCAGTCAGGTTTCCGCCTATGCTGTAATGACATTCACAGAGCACGAAGCACGTTTTAATAACATTCACAGAGCACGAAGCACGTTTTAATAACATTCGTAGAGCATGAAGCACGCTTTAATAACATTCGCAGAGCATGAAGCACGTCTTAATAACATTCGCAGAGCATGAAGCACGCTGTAATAAAAAGTCCTGCTGTACATTCGCAGAGCATGAAGCACGCTGTAATAAAAAGTCCTGCTGTACATTCGCAGCTTGGTTTCATCGATGAAACCAAAAGTAGGTCATCCAGCACGCTGTAATAACATTCGCAGAGCATGAAGCACGCTTTAATAACATTCGCAGAGCATGAAGCACGCTGTAATAAAAAGTCCTGCTGTACATTCGCAGCTTGGTTTCATCGATGAAACCATAAGTAGGTCATCCAGCACGCTGTAATAACATTCGCAGAGCATGAAGCACGCTTTAATAACATTCGCAGAGCATGAAGCACGCTGTAATAAAAAGTCCTGCCTCGACGTAGACCTCCTTCGCGACAAAATAAATTATTATAATCACCTTCGTCACGCTGTCCTACACAATCACAAGACTCATACATGATACCGAAAGTGGGTCAAATGAACGCCCTGTAATATCAGCTCCTACATAAAAAACATTTACACTTCTTATGACTCTGTGCTAGAAGACAGGTAGGTTCAGGAATAAGGATTATACTGCACCGGTTCTTCTTCGACTTCCATTAAAGAACTGTTAAAATGTTCGTCTTGGGCTTCCGTTAAACCGCTTAAAAAAGTGTTAATGCCTTCATTGGCTAGTACAGTCTTGTCAGCGCCATCCGTGAAATAATTTACATCATTGTCATAACAGAAATCGGGATCTACGTTGAGATGTAATTCGTTTTCGAATACATCCTGCATTTTTACAGGTATGATGGTAAATGGTTTGTTTTGGGCACAGATGTCGACTCGTGATTTTAATTTCATGCCAAGGTCATCGTCGTTCTTGATAAGCTTTCCGATTCTGTTGTGGTGCTTCGTGATTTGGGTAAAGGATAGGCCACAATATATTAACCCGGGATAACTCTGGATGAGTGTTGAAAATAGACAATATCGGTGAATTGTTGTATAGGGCAAGCCGAATTCTTGAGGAAACCATTCTTTTATAGGGATGTCAGTTGGCATGTACTCACGTGCACGTAGGTAACATATTCCTCTGTGGTAGGCTATGATGAGAAGCAGATTCAGTGCTGTTTCTTCACTGTCTACAAGCTGTTTGTGAATTTGTTTAATTGATGCTAGATCAGTCGGCTTTAAATTATAAGTTTGGTCTAGAAAATTCAGATCCAAATTCCACTCCAGGTCTTTATGAAGTCTTCCGTATTCAACGATCCTCTCGCGTATCTGAGGCACAATCTTTTCTTCGAAGATTTTCGAGCTGTAGTAATCTGACTGGCGACCGGGTGGAGTTGGAGACTCGACGGACTGAATGTTAGATGGAGTCTTACTACCACACGGAATCGGTTCATTGACAGCAGATGGAGGTGGTTGAGTCTTACTACAACACGGAATCGGTTCATTGACAGCAGATGGAGGTGGTTGATCGGTAGCAGCCGTAGGTGGTAGATTGTCAGCAGGCGGTTGATTGTCAGCAGGCGGTTGATTGGTGTCACGAGGTCTTTTAATCTGACGTTTTCTTTTCTTTAGTTCATCGATACAGGTTGCTAGTTCCTGTAATTCTTCCGTTAATATTGTTCTTTTAGCGACTGTTAAAGATCTCTTAATAAGTGCTCTATCTATTACTTCTTTAGAGTTTCTCCCGATTTTTTTAAACAGAGCACTGAGATCGGCCATTCTGTTATAAGCTTACAGCGCAAGTACACGTAGCTAACAGACAAGATCTCAAACCAACTAATGACTGATATTGCGTTCTAGGCGTGTGTCTGCAGCACAAGTGTTTCAGCATTGTTATTGCTGCAGTGGCCACGGCAGCAACCAGCGCGTGTGATAAAGACACCTGCTGCTTTGTTTCTTTGTTGCTTTGTTTCGCCCACTGCCGGGCTGTTACTGCAGTCGGTTCTAGGTATTGACTGAAAGTTGCTATGAGCGTCCGTGATGAAGACACCTGCTGCTTTGTTGCTTTGTTTCGCCCACTGCCGGGCTGTTACTGCAGTCGGTTCTAGGTATTGACTGAAAGTTGCTATGAGCGTCCGTGATGAAGACACCTGCTGCTTTGTTGCTTTGTTGCTTTGTCTCGCTTCATGTCAGGCTTCTTAAAAAAAGTCAAGTTGTTAACTTTACATCAGGAAATAATAAAAGACCCCAAAGGAGAAGAGGAGGAATCAAGGGGAAATAATAAAATACCTCTTGGTTGACAGTCCAGCGCGCTAACCACTGTACTACCGAGCACCCCCCTCAGGAAATAATAAAAGACATCCAGAGGGCAAATATTACATCTACTTATGCAAGGTCAAATATAATCCTCGTAAATCTGTTTCAAAGGGCAATAGCTGGTAGGCCTATTCCTTGCGAATACTGCCGAAACTTCACGATTGTACAGAGACCTTGAACGGCTATCATTCCGTCTCCTTTGCAGGTTCGTTCTCTTGGACAACAACGGTTTAACAGCTGCTATCTGAAGGACGTGTTAATTTCACCTTCGTCATCATGGGCGTCACGTACTGTCTAGCAATCTTCATGATGATCTTCAGTTACACTTACATTGTGAAATCTGATGATACTTTGCCTTTCGATGATCCGTTCGCAGTGAAGATCATGAACTTTACGCTTGCGGCTCTGAGCGAAAAGACTGGACACAAATTCACACTTGAGCTGGATCATGGAACTGGAGTTCATGCACGTATATCACTATTAATATGATAAGAATATGATCCACGGTTCAAAGTGGGTGGGAACGCGTGGGAGCGTGCTCTA
This sequence comes from Lumbricus rubellus, assembly GCA_945859605.1. Lineage (NCBI taxonomy): Eukaryota > Metazoa > Annelida > Clitellata > Crassiclitellata > Lumbricidae > Lumbricus > Lumbricus rubellus. The sequence goes on along the minus strand of OX243815.1, from coordinate 40,024,510 downwards.
TAAATTCCTTGTTTGCGTTCTTACTGCTCGCCGTGGAATCACATGTGTTCCAATAAAACTCTTTATCGGCGTTCCCACTACTCATCTATTTAGCGTTCCCACTGCTCATGCACTGCTCACTCAAACAAATTTAACCACTGAGTAGATCTGCCAACACATAGGCCTATAACTGGAACTTGCGTTCATTATCATCGTCTTTAGGCAATCACTATGCTTGAAAAATTGTCGACTGTAATATAACTACTCGCTATTTAAACTATTAGGATGGTATCACAAATAAGAGACCCTAAATTATAGGCCTACTCGCCAGCGTTGTATCGTAATGAATTTCTACTACTACTACTACTGCTACTACTGCTGCTGCTGCTGCTGCTGCTGCTGCTGCTCCTACTACTACTACTGCTGCTCCTACTACTACTACTACTACTACTACTACTACTACTACTACTACTACTACTACTACAACTACTACTACAACTACTACTACTACTACTACTACTACTACTACTACTACTGCTATTGCTGCTACTGCTACTACTACTACTACTACTACTACTACTACTACTACTACTACTACTACTACTACTACTACTACTACTACTACTACTACTACTACTACTACTATTACTACTACTACTACTACTACTACTACTACTACTACTACTACTACTACTACTACTACTACTACTACTACTACTACTAGTACTACTACTACTACTACTACTACTACTAGGCTACTACTACTACTACTACTACTACTACTACTACTACTACTACTACTACTACTGCTGCTGGCTGTTTAGGCATATATCACTATTGCGATTACTATTGGGCTTCTTTCGGCATTACTGATTCATACAGAAAGTTAATAGGTCTAAACCGATTTCTGAAGAAACACTTTCAGTTCTTTTTCTCTATCCAATTGTTCTTGTCTCTGCTCACGGGTTTGCATCACAGGCAGTGATAACTGAATATTATGTTATAAATTAAATGATGATGAGTAACAATTATTTCCGATTTCTTAAGACCTTTATTATGTTCTATCCAGACGGACTACCAAAACGGTGGTCAGACAATTTACCCGGTTGGAAGATTCAGTATCAATCGGAAAGGCGTGAAAGAGGTAAATTACACGAGTCATGTGCTCTTCTCAGGTGGCTTGTTAAATCTGTGTACACATTATTAACAAATTACCGAACGTCGCATGGGCGGAGACTTAGAGGGTAAAGGGGTGGTCCCCCTCAACGAATGTGTTGGGGGTAAGGCCCTTGTATTTGTCCCCCCAATCGTTGAGTGTTATTACGACTAAAAGAGGTCATCAACTTCTTTGACAGGAGATATGGGTATTTTTCCTGGAGATTTCGGTCGGATAACAAAAAAACAAGGTCGTCAGAAATTTTGGTCGCCAAAAAGTGGAACATTTCGACGACAACTCAGCCATTCGTCAACCCAAAATCTCGCGTCCGTTCTTCGGCGCCACTCGTTCGCCCCCCCCCCCAAGTCTCCGCCCATGGAACGTCGGACTCATCGCCGTTTACTCTGTGCTATTGTTTGCGAGCTAGGTAGGCATATATCCTTGAAATTTCGAAATTTGAAGATTGATATAATTTACGCATATTAATTTTCATAGTCAATTCATATTTATGTTCAAACCAATTCTTAATTTCTTTTTCTAATCAGTTTCACTATCAACAATCTGCTCAATCAGTGAAACTGAGGATATCCGGTCAGATCGTTTCCATTCCATATGAAATAACTTAACCATCTCCAAATTTCATCAGATTAACTTTCTATTCCCCGTATATAATATTAAGTATACCTGTCATCCTAGCCATTCGCCAACTTTGACCTATATTAACAATGCTTTCGTATGTCCCAAGTTTTCTTCCTTTCTGCTCATCCGCGTCCACCTTAGCGCCGCCTACCATCAGACCTTCACCTCCCATCTCGCCTCACGCCAAACGTTTTGAATGGAACATATCCTAGGCACCCCACTAGGCCCTACTATCTGGAGATATCGAAAGAAATCCAGACTTTTCATATCAAAACAAACTCCTCGTGAAAATAATGCTATACCAGGTGTTTGTGGAATTTTAGTAGGCCTAGTGGGGTTCAAGATTTTACTTGTGTCCGAAACAAAAATGAATTCGGAATAATTGGCGTCGTGCCCTTGTGGACCTAGTCACGGATGACTCTCTACAATTATGGCAGAGTCTCTGTTCTTGCCCCAGTACCTCCGAGAAGGAGCAGAGGAAAAATGCCCAGAGACCCGGCTACTTTTATGGACCCAGGCTAGACCTGGGAGTGACTTTGGTCAGCTAATCTGACCCCACTTGGCCCTAAAGTGACTTGAGGTCGACTTGAAGTCGACTTCTTGGAGTCAAAACGACTTGACCCGACTTGGCAGAAAAACAACCGACTTCCGACTTGAAGTCGACTTCTGGCTAATATCCATTAGCCTAGGTCTACGTACGGCTACTAATTCAAGAAGTCAAGCTACCAATGAGTAATGAGGCCTCAACACTTAATTGATGCATGAATTTGTTAAAGTTTTATTAAGCCCATTTCAGGCTGTTTGTGTTTCAGTTTGAAAGTTTGGCGATGCTTTAATTGGGCCATCTATAGTAAACCTAGCCTAGACAATGCGACGGCAAATTATTAGACCTATGAATTTTAGCTTGTCTATTGTCTGATTATTCAGATTACACTCATTATTATAATTTTTTATTATTAATATTAATATTAAATCAATTTGTAACCCGCGCAAGGTCTAAGATAAATGGGGTAGGCCTACCGCTGACTGGTTGCACTGAATGGCGTGTTATGTTAGGCCTAATTTGTAATTCTGTTTTCATTATTATTTAGCACTAACATCATTCCGCAACTTAGCAAATAGCATTGCAGGAGCATCATCCGGCAGTAGGCTACTATAGGCCTACTAGACCTATAGTAGCCTAGGCCAACTCACTGACAGTAAAGTCTTTCGATATGATCATTGTCCAATTGGCCCGTATACAATTACAGCATGCAGATTCAGCGTACCAAAGTAGCCTATATATATATAGCGCCAAACTATCAATTTTTTATAGGCCTTGTAGATCCAGCTTTCTTTGCGCCGAATTCACGGACCACTATATTATAGAAGTTCACTTATTTGCCCATGTTCATGTCTTGATAAGCACATGACATTTGTGCTAATATTTTAATACCATTTTGTTTCACCATTTTATGCCTAAGCGTGACGCTTTAGCATAGAATAACACATTATAAGAATAGATCGGCAGACGGCAGTCTGCACGATAGCCTACGGGTAACATAATCAGTGTAGGCTAAGTCTCTGTTTAGCAAAGGCCTCACTCATTCTTGTAAACACACTACAAAAGCTGCTCAAAAGTTGTCATAGTCTCACGATCAATGGTTTAAAGTGACAAATTTAACTATGTTTGTGTCTCAAGTCGGTTTAAGTCGACTTGGGGTAAAAACAACTTCAAGTGACTTCTCTCTACAAAATTCGACTTGGGGTCAGTTGCGGTGAGCAGAAACGACCCGACCCGACTTGGGATGACCAAGTCGACTGGGGTCGACTTATTGGGGTCGACACCCAGGTCTAACCCAGGCTAGGTAGTTTTATAAACAAAGTTTAAGATTGATGCCTTATAAAGTATACCGTAATAATGCTGACACTAACAATGATCAGTTTAAACTTCAATGAACAAGTGAATAAATTCCTAATAATTATTATTTAGATCAATAATCTGATTATGGTACTGCATCATTAGTCGTGCCCGCACTTTTATGAATTTGATTAATTTGTTTATTTCTCTTCTTCATTATAGGCCTAGTTTTATGTATAAGCTTAGGGAACCCATGAGCTGAGAAATAATGAGCTGTGCTAAATGAGTGTTGAACTTAAAGTAGGCCTAGTTTGTTTAATAATTTCCCGTTGCCTACTTTTCGGAAAAGCATAGACGCCCGAAATTGGGGCACTTGTCTTCAGATTCCCGCCTCCTACGAATATGCGTCCACCTTATCTCATTCCGTTCACGAATCTTGGATATGTACTTCATATTCTGACCCTCATATTTCTGACTGCATTCCTCATTGATACTCTTTGCACAACTTTCAACCTCTTTCAACTTGCACAACTTCCGCAATGTCCACAAAAATACCTCTTTATTCTATTGTATTTTTGCTTGATTGATTTCCATGGCAGGATACTCTTTTTCTCGTATCGCCGAAACTATGTTCGCACTAACACACGCCTGTTTTCTATTATATCTACTGACAAGGCCGTATCTAGGGGGTGTTTTGGGTGTTTGAACACCCTCCCCCAAATGAAATATGTAAAATTGAAATAATGCATTAACTAGCATATAGGCCTACATGTAATGTAAGAATTAAAGTGTGTAGTGTAATTTCGAGCAGAAAATAGTTTTTGCCCCTCCGTGAACGTATTACGAGACAAAAAGGTAAAAACAAGGACATCAAGAAAATTTCGCCCAAACAAAAAAGTTGGCCGCAACATATAGGCCTACTCATCCTAAAATTCATGGTCGAGAAAACACCCCCGAAATTAAATCCTGGCTACGGACTTGTCTACTGCATGGGATCTCCACTTGGGGAAAAATTCCAAGGGAAATACAATTGAGCCCAGTATTTGGACTATTCAGAAGAAATTTAGCGCCTTTCTAATAGAAGGTATCCTACCTAATGAAGGTAAAGTACTGTTCGTACAATGTATGCATTGCAGTAGGTCTATGTTCGGTAACGGCAGTTAAGCTTTTTGTTCTTTTTTCATTAGTGTTTGTAATTCAGCAGCGTTGAGCTTTTCTGCTACCCTTAATTTTGTTTTGTTTTCTCTTCCGTTTTCTAGTATACGTTGCTTGATTGCGCTTTATCACTTTTGCCAATCACTATGTTGATTTTGCAAAGATTTTGTCATGGCCATCTTCGACTCAATATATTAATTGGTGTCCCGACTCCCTAGGCAGGGACATTAGAACGTTGATTGAAATGATAATTGTGTCATAGGGGCTTGGTTGGCATAAAGTTTTTGCTTTTTTCCATTCGACAGAACTGATGACCATCCAGCCAAATCACTCTATCCGACCACCATCCGTTCTCACTCTTTCTCGACCCTAATTTCACCTCCTTAAGAATTCACATGTAGGCTATACCGACCTGCCTGATGTTGCACCTTCCAATTCTCCACCGAAGTTACGCTGCACTTCTGATAATTAATGGAACCAGACTCGGACCTCTTTCCGATTACCCTTTGGATACCCCTCTGACACGACGCAGCCTAGTGAATAAATTGGTGCCCTGCGAGTGACGCTTTAAAAGTTTAAAGTTTACGATTTCTTTGTCCGTTGTAGGTTTTTGGCTGTGCAATAGACTTGCACTACAAAGGTGGGGTGTTCAAACTGAGGAGATACCTGTGTGAGGAAATTGACGAAAACACTTGGTTTCGGGCTACAATCAGGCCCAATCCCAGTTATTAATCTAAAGACCCGTCCTCTGGTGGATCCAGATTTCGGGAAGAGGGACAATCGAGCGTCCCATGTCGAGAGGGGAGGGGTGTGGGAGGGGATGTGCCCCACCCAACACTTTTTTGAATTTCCACATAGCAATGATAGCATTTTAAGCTGTCAATACAATGACGTAAACAGCAACTAAATATTATAATTTAGTCTAATGTTTCTGGAGGGGATGTCATCTCTGTGTTTGGTTGAAAAAAATAGTATTTGTACAACTATATACAGTTAATGATACTCACTACAATAGGATAGGTGGCCTATCATATACTATATTAGTAAATAATAGCCTTAGGCCCTATATATAATCATATAACAGTGAATAATATCACCTTATATTATATCATGATTTGATTCCTTACCCAAGGATATCAGGGTCAGAGTTCCCTATATGCAGAGAAGTACGGGGGAGATGAACTAACTCACTTACCTACCAACTCACGGAGAAGGCCTAACTAAGAATGACAACTCTAGATTGTGTTTTCATATAAAATATTATTATTATCTCAGCACAGTCAGATCCGAATATGATATATCTATCATTCGCATGTATAAGTCTACGACGTAACACTTTAACCAGCTAGGCCTATAATCCTAGTTTGGCCTAAATGACACCGTTCTTATCTTCAAACTCCAGAACAGACTATCCTACTTAATTGCTTGCTAGACAGCTACAGAGGGCTGAGACTAATGGATGAATCGCTATGGATCCTGAATTCTAACTGCAACTCCTAACTACTAAGCTCTTAACATGTGCACGTATGTGCACCCTGCACCCTGCACCCTGCACCCTCCTTTATCCAGACTGGACCGCGCAGATTTCTTGCTTGCATTGGATTATATACCATAGCTGTTTCTATAGTGTCTAGTTGACGTCCAATGATATTCTGCCTCTCTGCGCGATTGGTGCCCCCGGCACGGCTTTCCTAGAAGTGGAGCAAATAGTGTGAGGCGATGTGTGTGCGTGCCTCGCCATGATTGACGGAATGTATTCATATAATTATGTCCTATGTCCTGTGCTCAAGTCATGTATCCTTATCTATATCTATCTCTGTATATGACTATGAATTGTCTTCATTACAATATTATAACACTTTTTGTAAAATAATGATGCAAAAAGCAATTAAAAACTATTATCAATTTGTCAGATTTTTATGGGGGGAATGCCAATCCTGGGAGAACTCCCCCCCCAGAGACGTCTAGATTAGACAAGGCGAGCGAGGCAGCCGCCTTGGGCCCCGCGCTTCCAGCAATGATAGCATTCCAATATTGTAAATGTTTGGTGCAATGGTGCTCCTAGTGCTGGCTGGCATGATTTCAGAACCATGACGTTGATACATTACATTTGAATGAGACGTATTATCAGTCAGTTTGATAGTCGTTTTCTGTTATATGATGAATTATTTCCTTATAAACAACCTGCTACCCACTGCGAAAGTTAATTGAGATGTCAATAAACAGTCGCAACCGCCTACAGCGAGTTTATCTACATGTTAGCCAACTATTTAATTCTTTGAGAACATGCGTCATAATTATGGCATCTGGAATTCTAGATAAAGAAAACGAAGGCAATCGATAGAAAAAGCCAGGGTATCAAAAGTTGTTTAAATAGATGCTTATGAGTTACAGTAGCGCATGGGAGGGCCTTAGAATACTGGTAAACAATGGCACGAGGTGATGAAAAGCGCAGGGATGCGGAATCACTTCTCGCTACCTTCCAAAAGTTCTACTCAATCTTCAATTCGACAGAATGGCATGTGTAATTTGAGCAGTGGAAAGTCATAGACGTCTTGCGTGGCGGCCGATATTCAAATGCAACTCCTGTACATGATAACTTGTGATCATCGGTTCTGTCTATGAAATGCAGTGATAGCCTACTGTGTTGTGTCTGCAGCTTGAAGTTAAACACAGATTATAATCGTTATTTCACAGTGAAATAGGCCTAAAGCGAAATGTAGTGCAGAAAACAAGACAAAATGCTGGAAGCAAGTTTAAAGCTATGATAATGCTAGTCCCACGACCGCAAAATACCGACATGTGACCAGAGGCTTCTATTCCTATACATGGTGACAGACGATGATCGCGTTAAATTGTCTAAGCTTATACAATGTAGGCCTGCTGGCTCCAAATGTTAGAACTCTCTTCCTACATATCTTCATTCCAAACCTAACGAATATTTTATAGTTATGGTTTCTGCTCAGTAGTTTCGCCAAGCTCTTAGTTGAGCCCATATTTAAGTCCTTAGTTAAGAGTTGTTTTTCCTGTTGATTTAGCTGCATTGTACCGTACTCTATTTTGTCGATTTCATATTAATAATTTTCTTTTCTCTCGCTCTTCTTAATGATCTTTGTATTCCTGCAATTGTGTCATGTTATGTGTCATGTGCTATAATTATTATTTTTTAAATATATTTTACATGATTAATGGGTGGCCCTATTAGCGGGATTGTCCTTCGCTTCTGGGTCTGCCATTCTTAACCAAATTATGTTATAGTAGGCCTATTAGGCCTACTGCATAATTATGTTAACTGCCATAATTGTATTATTTTTGTTTGGCCTAGAAAACGCTTTTAAAAATGCAGGTTAGTATGCATGTAGCCTTATAATTTATTTTATGTATGTTATGGTTGTGTATTTTGCGTTTTATAAATTCAATTGATATTGCACCCGTCTATCAAGACTAGGGGCAACAGATTGTCTTTAGCCTACAGACCCCACAGTTTTGAGCATTTATGGCAATTGTTAACGCTTGTTGAACAGAGTCGATGACCTTTGGATCATAGATCCTGTCAAATCCGATGTGATTTATTTTTCATTCACGTGTCTCATCGGATCGATGAAAATCTTAACGGTCATCGGCCACGTGACGGCCAGTATCACATTGCCTTGCATGCAGATCAACAATCATCAATGTGGGCTCGTTGCAAGGGAAGATTTTTCGACGGCAATAAATTATAGCCTATGTGTGCTGCACTAAGCTTATGTAGACCTATGTTGCAATGTTGCATGTCTGCATATACATACATGTATGAATGCATGCGTGTGTGTAGGTATGGAACTATGTACTTACTGCACGCATATACATGTACATGTAGCCTACATAACTACGTACGTACGTTCCTATTTTTTGTATGTACCGGTGTACATGTTGGCCAGTAGGCATATGCACTGCTTTCACAAAAATTTGGGTCAACTGCAGTAACTGGTGTACCCAAGATAATTATGTTAGCTTGGAAAAACTGGTGGCAAACCAGTGCAAATGCTCTGGTAAAAGCCGTGTGCCTAGAGAAGTTATCCTGCCACAGCACCACCAATATGTCCCTGCCTTGAATTTATTCGGGGCATAATTCACTTCTGCACTGTTTACTTGTACGGGTGCCCTGCATGGCTATGCCAAGTCAATCAATCAATCAATCGTAATTTATATAGCGCCCCTTCAAGGTATCTACTCAGAGGCGCTCCGGGCCGAGATCAAGCGGAAAAAACAGTTTTCAACAGTTTGTGAAATTGAAAAAACTTGAGAGTTGTCGCATAGCCAAGAGAAGTCCATTTCAGATCATTGGACCAACTGCAGAGAACGAACGCCTCTGCATTGTTGCAGAGCGAGTGAAAGGAACCATTAAGTCACCATGGACAACAGAGCGCAGTGCGCGGTGGCCTATGCATTACTCCATAGCAACCCGTTGTTGGCATAATAATTATTGTTATGCTTGTAAAAAATAAACGATATATAGAATGCCTTCCTGTTATCACTTGTTCGAGATCTAGTATGGGCCACTGTTGTTTCTGCCTGTTCTCTGAAGACTCATTTTGTCTAGCTATTCTTCGCACTATAGGAGCGCCTCTGAGATGATGCTCTCTGAGAGTCGCTTTATAAGTAAGCAAACAGAATAGAGTAAAACAGGCCCGCCGTCTTTTAACCGCTTTGCATGTGGCTGATGAGGCTGCTGTTCAGTGGCGGAAGCGCTCTGCAAAAGCTAAATAAAATGTGTATTGTGTATGACTGTATGTGTGGCCTATGTGAACGACTGAATGTATTATTTGCCATTTAGTCAGAGCGAATATTTTGACAGTGCAAGACTCACAAAAACATGTGACTATAGTAATTATTTCACGTAGGTGCCAGTAAAACTGGGTTTACCTGTACTCGCGGTGACCCTACCCGTACCCGACCCGTGAAATGCATATCTGACCCCTACTCGGCCCGAGAGTACGAGTAAATCCGCGGGTAGGCCTACGGATATACCCGCAGACCTCTAGTGTATGAATATGTTAGTTGCCTTGGACCCGGTGATTTGCAGGTTCGAATCCACCTCAAGCCGCCGCGTAGGGATCTTGCGCAAGTCCTTCACTCGCAGTTGCTCGTGTGCTTCGGCGTGAAAATCCGTTGCAGAGTATAATAAATGCGCGAAATAAGTTCAAGTAATTATCTGGAGGATATGAAGACGCTGGCTCTTCTTAATACATGAAAACCATAAGCAGATAAGGGGATACTGTTGCAAACACAAGCTCCTGCAAATCTGATGCAGAACAACCGGGTGTTTGTATGAGAAACGGGTTGTCGAAGAAATCAGAAGCTCTTTTAGCCTACAGTAGAAAGAATATCGGACCAATAAAAATTGATTGATCGATTGATTGATTGATTGATTGATTGATTGAATATCGTAGGCACGAAAGAAGAGTCGGGGAAAATGCCATGGCAGGTAACAATAATATTGTGCTCGCACAGGTTCATTCATTCATTTTATCAGTGCCGTCCTAATAATTTTGTCCGATAATAGTAGCTTAAACCATAGCTCGAGGGTACGCGTACCCTAAAATGGAATACGTTAAAATACGCACGTACCTTTCAAAAAATAGAATACGCGTATGATACGTACGGTACCATACACACAAATTTTATTCATGGTTTACTCGGCGACCCATAGCCTACGTATAATCTGACGTCAACTGTAGGCCTATGCGTCATTGAAACCGGTACTTCCGGTAGCGTAGCAGTAAATTTAATTCGATAAATTCTTCGGTTATAATTAATTTAATGCAAATTGCACTGTCTTACTGATGATAGCTCAAATTGCACTGTTTACTGATGATAGCTATAAGTACACGTCACTGGTTTGCAAATTGCTGTAACTCGAAAGTTGCAGTACGTCCATATCTTATAATTATATTTATTTATTTATTTTGAGTATTTATATAGCGCCTCTTCAAGAAATCTACTCAGAGGCGCTCTCTGCGCTAACTGGCCGATGTTAATTGTCATAACAACAAGAAAATTTCATCAATTAGCAAAATAAGTCACAGTAAGCCGGAAACAGTCATCAGTGGCGATCCCTCGCAGACACGTAGAATCATCCAACAGAATCCCGTCAACAGCCTTCAGATGGTGGAATGTTCAGAGCCTCTGGTACAGGTTGCGTCGAAAGAGTAGAGCGGCGACAGATGACAGGGCTCGAAAACACGAAACGCTGACGAAACTGAAGCTCCTCGCTGGTAGAAGATGACGCGCGTGTCCGGTCTATCGTCGGGGCACAAGGACTGCACAATAGAAGGTATTTGTCGCTTGTCGGTCGGTAGTTTTGAACGCCACCAGAGACAACATCCGATCGATTTAACTCCACTGACCTGCGTGAACCGTCCTTCGGTAAGTTCGGTGAGATGTAAATACCAGACAACAGCGATGAAGACGCACGGTCTTGATGGTTGAGCTCGACCGCATGCATCATGATGGCGTCTAACGTGAACACGTGGGCGACACAAGACGACTTGCGAACAAAATCCTTTCCAACGCAAAATCCCTGACGAACCCGACGAATAAGTTCGGTACACAAACCCAGAACCAGTAAACTCCAACGTGTGTAAAATTACTGCGCGAATTCTACATAATAGCCCACGCATCAGTAAGCGATTCAACTATGACCAAAGAACATGGGAAGGAATGGACGCACGTGAAAGTTTTGAAAAATGCGAAAAATAATTATTTAATTGAATGCATTTTTCCGACAAACAGGTCTGGTTTAGATCAATCAACCGCATAGGAACACACCTTTGAAGTGCTGCAGGAGAACTCAGCCGACTGACTGACATTAGTGCATTGAGTGCAATGTATTGTATGCTGGATAAACATAATTTAGACGCCTACAATATAGCATTGCAGCAATTTACTACACCGTATACCGAGTTGTGATTGTTTGCTTGAATGAAATTGTACAACCTTATAATGAGCAGTGAAATGGTTAACGTATTCTATTTATTGTTACGTACCCTAAAATAGGGTACGTTAAAATACGTACGTACCTTTCAAAAAATAGAATACGTATGGTACGTACCCTCGAGCTTTGGCTTAAACTACAGTGATAGTTGACTTACTGTCTAGTAGTAGGGGAGTCAAGTCCCTTATAGCGGATGGCGCGTTTATATTGAGTGGTTAGCCTTTGTAGATACAATTCAAAAGTAGACCTTAACCCATATTAGGCTATGTTGTAATAAGCAAGATATGAATGAGGCTGTAGCCTAGTGAATGGTTAACCGAACATCGGGTGACAATAGGAGTGGTGCTCGTTTTATAATTTTCACCATTCTTGGCTATTTTAGAAGAAAATAATGGCGGTAAGGTGATCTTTCCAAGATTATTGTTTAATTGTTGATCTAATAAGATGATGGTGATGAGTTCTCTGCCCGAAGGCAGGTTCATTAATGGCTTTTACGCCCCTGGGGATGAGACGAGTGAGATGGTTTCCGTTGCCTTCGCCACAGACAAATGTGGGTGAGCAAATTGGTTCAAGGTCGCTAGGTAGTGACTTGACGTAGATTCGAACCTGCGACCCTTCGGTCACAAGGCGACGAACTTGCCACTACATCACCGAGTCCAATTAACTGATCTAATATAACACATATAGACTATACACATTTGGCTGACAGTTATACGTTAGTAATGAAGTGACTATCAATGCATAAGATACTTGCATTGTGAAATAAATTCTCTTATGCCCTATGGGACCTTAATTGTACATTATATAACTGGTTTTATCAAGGCCAAGTGATAATTTATTGGCACAGAACCAATTACCAATCTGAATAACTTGGACAATGGACATTCAACATTTGGTGTATGCTAGTCTGTGGGAATGAAAGACTCTATAGTGTCGTCTGGAAAAGTACAAGCACATAAAATTAATGGAGATATGTTTGGAAGAATGGAAGGTCATAAATGAAAATAAGAAATAATAAAGATTCTTGGTTTGATCTTTGTGGAACGCCAAAATCGACTGAATGTATTATCGAGAGTGCGATTCTAAACTCCTGTTATGCCACAGTTGTCAGTATTTTAAAGTACAAGTGATTAATTTATTAGTCTATTCTATTCGATTAGTCGACTGATACCAAGAAACGAGGCAACTTGAATTCGCCTGTGTTGCAACATTTGTCTTGATTATCTGAGTTGATTTGTAGCCTACTGCAACGTATCGTATTTTGTTTTGCAGATGGTAATGACTATTATAGTTTGATTGTTCTCTAATTCAATGTCACTCAGCCAAAAAGACAGATAGTAATCTTTGCAAAACATTTATTATCTATTCTATGGTTTAGCCCAAAAGTGTCTATGAATTCAAACGGATAAATACAGAATCTAAACGAATGAAATAGTTGCAATTACACAGTTCATCTTTGCGCATCAGTTGCTGTTTCGAACCAAAACGAATGAGCGCAGGAGAAAGAAAAGCGCTAAGCCTAACTGTTCAATGGTTAGCGAGAATGCAACAAAGCCACATTGATCTGGTCTTGTCGAATTAAAATAGCCCGGCTGCTTCGGTGAAGGCGAAGAGACCTGCACATCCGATACCTTTCACGTAATGCAACGGAAGCCCAAGAATGACAAAGGCGTCACACTGGACGTTCTACAAGGTAGAATTAAAGTTGACATGAAGTCACGAACATAATTATTGTGGTGTGCTTCTTTATTAATCTTATCAAGTATAGCCTAATAGTTACTTCTACAAGGCTGTTGTAGTGATTCCAACGGGTAGCCTATTGCCTTGGGCTCGAGGTGGCTAAAAATGACGCTCAATGATATTGATACGATCATGACACTCAGGAGTTCTGAATTATGCTAAACTTCAATATGCTTACTATTATAAAAATTCTCTCTCAGTGAACTGGCCGCTGGCGGTTTTTAATCTATCCCCTCCTTTGGGGATCAAAGTTTCGGTGGGGTGATGGGTAGACAGACGATTGGGGAGGGCTTTGGGGATGAGGATGTGCGCTGTTCCCTAATTTTTGCATTTATATTGCAATAGTAGGATGTTAAACTGTCATCTTAAGAAATTGCTGCACTTTTGAAATTTACGGAAGTAAATAGTAGTAAATAATAGTAAACAATATCACCATATATAGTATATTATGACAGCTCCTATAATACAATAAAAGAACCAATCATTCACTCTTCTATACCGGTCATCCTTTGCCTAGACAGTTAAGCTATTCAGACACGTTTCACAAACTGCTATACGAGAGTATGAAATAGAAAACAAAATCGCTTTACCTTCCAAGTGTCACCAATCTGTACGGAAACATCAAGTGTCAACTTGAGGCCGACATTGGTGCCCGATAACTGTGAAAGCAAAAAGAAAGCATTTTCGCCGTTAGATTGTTTTATTCGTGTTAGTTATGGATATATATATATATATATATGCCGCTATGAGGAGTTAGCACGTCTTGATGCACAGAATCGCGTTGAATGAGAACGATTTGAGACTTTCTTCAAGTACAGAGAGACGTCACGTCACGGTGAGTTCATGAAGGCCTGAATGAAGCTTAGACAAAAAGTTGCTTAGGCCCTATAGCCATAAATTGACTTTTCAGTGTTTTCAAGGCTCTCAATAAAATCCCTAACTATTCTACTTATGATGGTAACTGTAATGTAAAGAACAGTAGCCTAGCCTATCAATATAATTTAATAGGAATAGTATTTATAAAAATACAAACAATTTTAATACGGCCTCTAATTGTATTTCTAATAGGCCGACCAAGTGATAATACACTAGCATCCGAATCAAAAGAAGACATTATTTGCTAATAGTATTCTATAGTAATTTATAACTAATGAAAATCCAGTTAATATAGCATAAAAATGCATAGTGCATCGTTAGTGATAGTAGATGTAGAGAAAGAGGTTTAGCCACTATTGTACAATGGACCGTATACATGCCTGCGGTTCAGCGCGCAGGATTGAGTTGAGCCTGCAAGGATAGCCTGTTTGTCTGGTGATCGCGTCGATGGCAAGGTTGGCAGCAGGTAGGTTCTCTGACGAATCCACGGTTAATGAAGGAAATAAGGTCGCCTGCGCTAGATCGACTTGGCTGATGATTGCCACTGCAGCGATGAAAAAGAGCGACTTCATGTTGTCAACGAAGATGCTTCTGACTTCAGAAGAGAATGATGAAGATGAATGCGTCGTCTCGAGATCTGCTTCCGATGACTTCTTCCAACCGCTGACGAATGACCAAACGGGGCAGCTGAATTTATAGGAAGCTGCATACAGCCATTTAGACAGATTTACTATATCTCCCAGGTTGTTTGTTTTGTAAGACATCTGCTGCCCTCTGTATTAAAGACGTCAACTGATTCGCAACAGAAATGTGTTGCTCTAGTCGAGCGACCTTCCATGAGAAAAAAGTTATGCGGTTGTTCAAGTGATGTTTAGTTTAGTGTTGCATCCATGGGCGAAAACCTGGGCGGACACTTGGGGGTGGGGGACGACGAACGATTGGCCGAAGGAAAGACGCGAGATTTTTTGATGGACGAATGGCTGAGTGTCGCAAAAAAGTTTCCATCTTTTGCCGGACAAAATTTCTGACGACCTTTTTTTAGTCATCTGGCCCAAAAGTCAAGAAAATGACCTTAAACACTACCTACGTCCCAAAACTCTTCTTGAAATATGACGATTCAATAGACTAGTGCAATGCGCAAAACAAAGACCAATTTAACCAGATATAGGCCCATATCGTGCTTGATTTATATTGATGGCTTTAATATGCTTTCTCCTCGTGCTTTACTGTTTGAACGTGATTCACGTGTATTGTATTCCAATGCTTCACAAAGACTCCTTTTAACATGCTGTTAATTCAGGGCTAAAATTTACAACCGATTGCTTACAAATTAATAAATCGGCTAATAACTTTGAAAAATACCAAAATAATTTTAAATCTCATAGAAAGAAAGGTGCTGCTGAGCATCTAAGTAGCCTATATCTTGGGTTATAAATGGTAAGCTTATCCCTAGCACCTAGGTTGTAGGCTATCAATGAAATCTTAGGGGTGCATACGGACAAGCTTCTATAATGGAAAGAAGAGTTAAAATAAATTCATTGAAATAGTCCAAAATATTAGCATTCTATTTCCCACTTGTCAGCTAGTACAAATCCCAAATCCAATAAACGTTATTTATTACACCTCTGTCGACCCAAAGCCTACTTAACATATTGCAATATTGTTTGCGCTAACTTGTAAAATCCAGTCCCACTGGATTAGTTATTTCATGTGATAGTTTCCAGATGTCCTGCACATTACTCATCTCGCCTGTGTAGGCCTAACACGCCCTAACAGCCGTGAAGTAGGCTAACTTCGTTGAAATCATTTTGGGGCAAATATTGTCAACGACATAAACTAAAATGTGCATTATGCTTCGGCGATTCCTGTCGGTTGGTCATCACTGTGACACAGTCGATCGATGTTCAGATGTTCTTTCATGGCAAACAAGATCTTTGGCTACACAACAACCCACAACTGAGGGCTAGCCATCACAAGTAATTCTTTGCATCCTTTTTTTACAGAATTCCTGCGCATCATTCGTACAAGATTACACATCGATGTAATCGTGGTCGACTGTGTCAAATAAAGCCGAAATAATCAAGGAGTGATTAAATCTATGGCATTAGATAAATATATGTGCACGGGCAGATTGAAACCGCGGGAGGAGGGAGAGTGAGTCGGTCTGCGAATTTCTGGCAATACGACCAAGTATTTTGTTACTGTTACAAATGTAGGAAAGGATTCAAGACTGCAGGTGACGATTTCGGAGGACATAGATACCTAAAGAAGTGGGTTGACTATTGTGTGCCTCTATTTTGAATGGGAATTATGCATGAGCCGTTAGCAAAATAATGGTGGTCGAGCTACTGTCTTTCATTCGCTCTCTCTCTCTTTCTTTCTCTCTCTCTCTCTCTCTCTCTCTCTCTCTCTCTCTCTCTCTCTCATTCACACTCTCTCTGTTTCTCTGCATGTCTGTCTCTGTCTATGTCTCTGTCTCTGACTGTCTGTCTCCCTACGTACCTATTTGTGTGTCTGTCTGTCTGTCTGTTTATCTGCTTGTGTGTGTCTGTCTGTCACAACATATTAGCCTATTATCAACCGTGTCTCTCTCTCTCTCTCTCTCTCTCTCTCTCACACACACACACACACACACACACACTCAAATAGCCACTGCTACGCTCATCCATTGGCATCCATAACCACAGTCCGACTAGATTACTGCCTCTCACTCTATGCCTACTAACCACGCTTGAATTAGCTTCTGTCCAGAGAGCATTGTTTTGCGTGTAGTGAAACATTGACTTTAACAACCTCGTCCTTAGTGATCGGGAGGTACTCGCACACACTTTGAGCTGATTAATCAGTACATTTCTCGGACGTCAGCGACTGTGTATGTACATATGTATCTATGTATACCGGGTACCCATGTAGTCGTGCATTTATATATTTGATGTATAAGTAACCTAAGTACTAAGTACATTAGCGTTATGACCAGCCTCCAATACCGCGCTTAATTGGTTAAAGGCTTACATGACGTAAGATAGAGCGGCATTTTGAAACGCCCCCCCAAAGCGCACTGAATATAGCGCCATTTTTCATGCATCTGCAAATCGATGTGGCCTACACATGATTGTATTTACCGGACCGCACAGATGCGCTTATGGGGGCGAATTCTGACGTCTACGTGCAATGGACTGGAAGGTCTATGGATCATATAACCTATCCAATTCGCGGTGATTTAGTTTCACGGCACGTGCCATAATCGAATCAATCAAAGTATTCGCTGACACCAGCCACGTAGAAATGACTTCGCACTACGCAACACCTTCGGCTGATTTCACAACATAACATTAACATTATTAACATGGTCGTTGAAACAGAGTTATCCTCCAGCCAGATGCTGCACTGAATCAATAATATTGTAATGTAACACTGCGCCGTGGCTGCCACGTGGCAATCGTGGCATGTAACGCTAAACTGATATTATCAGTTTAGCGTTACATGCCACGTGGCAGCCACGGCGCCGTGTTACATTGTGATTTAGCCTATTTTATTACACTGTGTTGTTTTGTATTGCATTGCATTGTATTACACTGTCTTGTATTGTATTGCATCGTAATCGTAATATCCAAATTTCACCCTATTCACGAGCGCCGTGTATGGTCCGAAAGGTTGCCCAAAAGAGTCGTCCGAAGGAGGTCGTACTCCGGTAACCGAACAACTGGAGGTGGCAGTGTGGCTATTTAGGTGGGCGACGTTTAGGTAGAGAATTGAGAGGTGGAAGATCAGGTGAGTCGGGGGTAAGAGTTCCTAAAGGGTAAGACTTTAGTTTCGAATGGAAAGCTACATGAGTGATGGATATAGATGAACCTAAGGAAGGGACTGGAATGGTGCATTGGTTGATGACCAGTAGGGATGGAGGAGAAATTGGAAAAGAAGGGAATTCAGGAGGCACAGTGTTTGATATGGCTCGGTTGGACAACTTGAGATTGTGTAGTGACCGGAACACAGGAAAGAGTGTGACATGTGGAACATTAGGGATCATCCGTGTGCTTCTATATAACAAACTGTATACATGTAGCTGGGATGCCCGCCTTGCCCGGCGTTGCCCGGGAAATTTAGGATTTTTTTCCCAACCCAGCTCTTTCTCCAGATACATTATGCACCTTTCTCTCCCTCTAACTCCTTCTATGTCTGTCTGTCTGTTCATCTCTCTCTGTCTCTGTCTGTCTGTAAGTCTCTCTTTCTCTCTCCTTATCTCTCACTCACTTTCCCTCCCTCCCTCCTTCCTCCCTTCCTCTCTCCCTCTCTCCTCTATCTTTCTATCTCCCTCTCTTTTTCTCTCTCTCTCTCCCTCTCCCTCTCATCCTCCCTCTCACTCTCTTTTCTGCTCTCCATCTCACCCCTCTCTCTTTCTGTCTGGCTGTCTCTCTCTCTCTCTTCTCTCTCTCTCTCTCTCTCTCTCTCTCTCTCTCTCTCTCTCTTTCTCTCTCTCTCTCTCTCTCTCTCTCTCTCTCTCTTCAGAAGCCATTGCACCACTAATCCATTCCGTGAACCCAGCCCGACTAGATTACTGCTGCTCGCCTCTGAGTAGGAGTTTCCACATTGGCCTTGTCTCCTGTTATATCCTGGATGTGTTCCACTGACTCCCCTCCCTCCACAGTGGATCGGTCTTTGCAGGGCTTTGCACCGGTCTGTCTTCGCGACCTCTGCAGCTGCTGTCCTACTCAATGTAAGGCAGCAGAGGTCGCCGCTCTTTCCGATGTATCGATCGAAGTACGTTTACTGTCTCCTCTTCCGCAGATGTAAACGACATTAAGTTTTCAGCCATCATATTATTATTATAGGACAGCGCAGAGAAAACGCCTTTGTGAGTAAATAAAACGATCTACGTTAAGTGCCCTAGCACACACGCATAAGCATGATCCAGTCACGGGTTGTCTCCCGTTCCGCGTCTCCTCTTCTTCCGCTGGTTCATGATCTCGAGTCATCTTCAATCGATTAGACTGTTGCTCTTTCCCCTCCTTTCGACTCCCTTAGGTCTACAACCGTTCGAGCGAGTTCTGCCCGTTGCTTTTCGTTTGGTTGACCGTATCCCTAAACTTCGTCATATCTCCGCTTACACGTCTGCTGTCATACGCTGGCTCCCTGTCCAGCAGCGCATCCATGATCTCGTCTGGCACTGCGTTCTTGGCAGTGCGCCTGTCCACCATCGGGAGCTATTTTCTTTAAATTCGGCTCTCTTAGTGCGCCGATCTCAGCGCTCGGCCCCTAGAGACGAATTTGTGGTTATAAAAACATTCACGCGCAGCCATCAGAGAATCAGGCTTTATCGATTGTGGGTCCCACTGTTTTGAACAGTCTCCCCATTTGTTATGCATTTCCTTCTTCGGGACTTTTCTAACTCTTTATGTAAAGTTGTTGTCAGCTAATTTAATCAGTGCACGCCGATTGTCGTACAGCGACGTAAGTAGGCCAGGTGCAAATTGCCGCGCGGCGTCTGCACAGGTGATTGTCTGGACAGCACGTGACGTCTAGACGAGCGTACGTTAATTGTACAAGAAGGGAGTGGAAGTGAAGAAGGAGAGTTGCGTGTTGAGAGCCGTTGAGATAGGCTGTAAGAGTTGTTGTTGAGTTGCGATAGAGTAGACTGATGAAGGTAGTAGTCGTGTAGTTGTTATGATAACGCAAGTGTAGTCATTGTTGTGTTGTTGCTGATCGTTTTACTTTATATCGGATTTTGGAGTATAATAAGAAGAGTTAAACACGTCGTCGTTGTTGGTTAACAAAACAGTGAAAGACTGTAGATTCTTTAACCTAGCCATTTAGCTAATGAAACAGTTATCTAGGGATAGGCCTACGCTACCACGAACTTATACGAAGAAGCTTCCGAAGAGACTGAAGGTCACACGTAGAGAAGAAGAGGGAAAAGACTTGTGACATTTGGTGTCGTTGCGGTGAGATAACGATCCAAGTTGCAGGATAACGATCCAAGTTGCAGGATAACGATCCAAGTTGCAGGATAACGATCCTAGTTGTGGAGAAACGGACGCTGTGAATTTATCGAGGAGCCGAGCACACGGGAGAAGCAACGATACATCGAGCATCCGTACGTCAGTGAGAAACGACAACACAACGACTACAAGGTAGAAAAACTTGCTTGTCTATTGAAGTGTGCATAAAGAATTGAAGTCAGTCAATTGCAAACATTTGAAGAGTAGCCTACTATTTATCGACTAGCATCAGTAAAGTAAAGAAGTAAGATGGAGAAACTTACGGAGAAAAAGCAAGCAAATATTAAGAAAATGTCTACTGATAGACTGATAAAACTGCTAATTGAAGCAGATCTAGACGCAGAAGAAGTCGAACAGATGTCTAGGGAAGAATTGATGAGAAATTTAGCCGAGGTTTGGGCTAAGAAAGAAGAAGAAGAAGAAGGTGCTGTCGGAGGCGTTGCGGAGAAGCCAGTGGAGAAGCCTGAGGCACCGATGTCTATAGAGGCGTTGCTACAATTCATGATGATGAGTAGACAAGAAGAGAAGCAGAAAGAAGAGCAGCGCAGACAAGAGGAGAAAGAGCGTAAACAAGAAGAAAAAGAGAAAGAAGAGCAGCGCAGACAAGAGGAGAAAAAACGTAAGCAAGAAGAGAAAGAATTGCGACAACAAGAGATAGACATGCAGAGGCAGCAGTTCCAGATACAACTAGAACAAATGAGACTCGATCGTGATGAATCAGAACGGAGACGGACGGAGTTAATGATAGAGTACGAAAAAGCAAGAAAAAGCGATGAAGAAATACGAAAACAGCAGATCGAAGACAAAAAGGCTCGCGAGGAAGAAAAAGAAAAGATGCGTTTACAAGAACTGGAGAGAGCAGAAGAAATTCGTCAGGAAGAATTTCAAGCTGGAAAAGACAATTTGGAAAAAGCAGAAAGAGAAAGAGAAGAGCAGATGCAGTTAGAACAAAAGAAACTTGCTATCAAGGAGGCTCAACTTAAAGAAATGGCCATTGAAAAAGAAGAACGCAGAAAGCAGTTAGAACTATTACAACAGAAGATAGAACAGGAAGAACTGCGGAGAATCGAAGATCAAGATCGACTGAAGAAGAGAGACGAAGATGATCGTAAGAGCCGAGAAGTGTCAGAACAGATTAGACTCAAAGAAAGTGAGACAATGGTGTCCAAGATTAAGAAGATAGGTGACGCAATGAAGCATGTGTTACCGAAGATGCCGTATGATATGATGGAAGTGCCATTATATTTTGAAACAGTTGAAAATGCATTCAATAGCTTCGCTGTGGAAAAGCAATATTGGGTGAAATTGTTGTTGCCATTGATGACCCCGAGAGCGCGAACGGTATTGAATCGATTGTCATTTGAGAATTTAGATAAATACGATGCAGTGAAAGAGCACTTGTTGAAGGAATTCAAGTTAACAGCTCGTGAGTACAGGTCAAGGTTTGCAGATGCCAAGAAGACAGCCGAAGAAACGTATACGATGTTCACGGCTAGGCTGAAGAACCTGTTGAATTATTATGTCCGAAGTAGACGAGTGGACAAAGACTACGAGAAGCTGTTTGATTTGTTAGTGGCGGATAAGCTGAAAGAATGTTTACCACCAGGTCCACTGCAGTTTGTCTTAGCAAAAGAGGGCACAGAATGCTTGGAAGCTAGTAATGTTGCAGATCTCGCAGATATACATGTAAACAATCGGATTGGTGTGATGTTCCAAGACAAACCGAAATTTGAAGCATGGGACAATAGTCCAAAGCAACCCAAGTGGAACAAGGATAGCAAAGACACCGGAAGCCAAGCCAAGAGTAATGATGCAAAGAAAGATGATTATTCTGGAAAGCAGTGGTCGCAAGATAAACAACAGTCAACGTGGGACAGACAAGCCTACAATCGAACTCCGCCGCTGGGACGCCCAACAGAAAGTAATGCATCTTACACGCCGTACAACAAGTGGGAGAACAAGGAGCAAAGAAGTTTTATCAAGAAGCGTTGCCACAATTGCAATTCTGATAAACACCTAATAAAACATTGCCAAGCACCAGGAGCGGCAAATCTGAGGAAGAACTTTAGCAGAAGTGCAGAAAATTTTCGAGTAAACCAGATACAAGTGATAAATGCACCTCCTGGTTGGGAAGAACAATGCAACCAAGAAACAGAAGTAAAGTCAGTGATGAAGTGTACGCCGCAGTTCACCATACTGAAAGAAGCGATAAAGACTACTTCCATTGCAGAAAGTTGTCGAGAAACAAAAAGTAAAGAGGAGTGTCAACGCATAAAGAAGATATCGTTGCAGCATGTAAATGTGGAGATACGTGGGACTGATGGGCAGCCTGTGCAAGTCGAGGCGTTGATTGACTCGGGGACCGAGATACCAGTAATCAACGAGGAACTACTGAAAGGAACGACAGTAGAAGAAATCGGCAGAGTTCATTTGCAATGTGTAGCTGGAGAGCCGATTCCAGCTAAGTTGGTGAAAATCGAAGTGCGGATGAGCGGTCGTAACGAAGGAACAGCTACAGAGGACAGGACAATAAATATCGCGCCATATTTAACTTTAGTGTGTGCCAGCATTTCAGCAGAACTGTGTAAAGAAAATCCAGAAAAGTTCCTGCTACATCCAGAGATAATTGCAGAACTGAAAGAGGTTCCACCAATCAGTATATTGCAAGGAGAGCTACAAGCGAATGTGACTACAAGAGCACAAAGTCGGAGAGCAGAAGTCGAAGACGGAGAAGATGAAACGATAAACGAAAGTTCGCAAGAAGATGACACGGAAAGCGAAGATGAACTCAGCATCCAAGATGACGAAAGAACAACATCTGAGAACAATGAAACTGAAGAAGAGATGGCTGCATGTGAACGAAATGATAGTGAAGATTCCGGAAGCGACGCTGAACTGGAGACAAGTATGAGGGACTTGTTCACAGAGAATTCGAACGATGAAAGACAGCTGGAAGATGCGAAGAAATTCGAGGAGCAGCAGAGAAATGACGAGTCACTGAAATCGTGGTGGAGGATCGCTGAAGACCAAGGATCAGAGTTTAGCGTGGTGAATGGATTGCTGTATAAGAAGCATCAAATGCTGGATCAGCTTGTGTATCAGTTGGTGTTACCGAAAGAGAGAAGAATTCAAGTAATGGAATTAGCTCACGAGTCAGTATTTGGCGGACACTTGGGAGAAGAGAAGACACGAGAGAGAATCAAGTTGTCCTTTGTCTGGCCAAAGATGCGTCGAGACGTGGTGAAATTTTGTAAGTCCTGTGAGAAGTGTCAGCTGAAGGCACGAAGTTTGGTGATGGATCGAGTGCCGATTACACCAATTCCAAGGGAAGATGTTCCATTCCGACGGATGACTATGGACGTGGTAGGCCCAATAGAACCGAAGTCAGCAGCTGGGCATAAGTATTGCTTGTGCATAGTGGATTCATGTACAAGATGGCCGACAATCTTCTTGCTGAAGTCATTGACTGCTAAGGCTGTGTGCGAAGCTTTGATGAAGCTTTTCATTGACGTGGGGGTGCCGTCTGTGATCACCAGCGACAGAGGCACGAATTTTACAGCCAGTCTTACAAGAGAATTTTTGAAATTGATGGGATGCTGTCCACGATTCGATTCACCGGGGCATCCAGAGGCAGCCGGATTAGTCGAGAGATGGAACCAGACGTTCAAGAAGATGGTACATCATGTCATTGTGGAAAATCCAAGACAGTGGCATAAAATCATTCCGTTTACCGTATGGGCATTGAGAGAAGTTCCTAACGCAACGACAGGAGTGGCACCATATCTGCTGGTGTATGGAAAAATGCCAAGAGGACCATTAACTATCTTAAAGGAAAGCTGGACCAAAGAAATAAATCTACCGCCAAACATTGGAGTACAACCAGCAAAGTACCTGAAGAACTTAAGAGCAGACATGGAGAAAGCTTTGATATTTGCTGAGAATTGTGCAGAGGAAAAGCAAAAACAATACGCCAGTCAATACAACAAGAGGGCCAAGGATAAAGAATTCGAACCAGGAGAAAACGTCATCGTCCTGTATCCAACGTCAACCAATAAATTGATCTCACGATGGCATGGTCCATGTACAGTGCTACAAAGAAGATCCAAGTATTCGTATCTGGTGGACATGAATGAAAACGGCCGACGAATCGTCCATGCCAACAAAATGAGGAAGTTCATCGCAAGAACATTATCGTGTGGTCTCATCGTGGAAGAGGACGACGAATTCGGATCAGTGGTAGAGCTACCATTGAAAGAAGACCATGCAGAGACGACACAGAAATCGCTGCAATTGGACTATGAACAGATCGGACATCTTACGAGCGAGCAACAGAAACAGCTACTGGATGTACTGAACCGATATGCAGACAGATTTTCGGACAAACCTGGATTATGTACATTGGTAGAACAGGAAGTGGTGCTGAACCCAAAAATCCTAACACTTGCTAACTAATTGATTGATATTTTTTGGTTTCTACAGACAATTTATTTGTAATTTTGCTGAGATTGCTAAACCATTGACAGATTTAACTAGCAAGCAGACACCTGAGAACATTATTTGGACTCAGGACCACCAGAAATCTTTTGATTCTCTTAAAGAAATTGTTTTATCGAATGTTATTCTGTACATGTTCGAGGTTGGCAAACCATTTAATTTGTACTGTGATAGCAGTGATTTTGCTGTGGGGGCTGTGCTGTCACAAGTGGACGATGAGGGGATAGAACGTCCCGTTTCATTTATCAGCCAGAAGCTGACAGATACCCAGAGGAGATGGGCGACGATTGAGAAGGAAGCCTATGCAATCATATGGGCTTTAAACAAATTGAAAGAAATCATTATTGGTTCCAAGATTAATGTGTTCACTGATCATAATCCTTTAGTTTATTTGACTGAGTCAATGTCGAAGTCTGCTAAGTTAGTCAGATGGTCTTTATCATTGCAAAATTTTGACATTCTGTTGAACTATAAGAAAGGAAAGTTGAATGTAGTAGCAGACTGCTTATCGAGATTGTAGTATAAGGTATTTTGTGATTGCATTTAGTATAAGAATTGTTTGTATTTAGTTTAAGCATTATACGTTCGCTAATTTTTAAGATTAATTAGCTCTCTTCAAAAGAAAGGAAGGAGGTAATGTCAGCTAATTTAATCAGTGCACGCCGATTGTCGTACAGCGACGTAAGTAGGCCAGGTGCAAATTGCCGCGCGGCGTCTGCACAGGTGATTGTCTGGACAGCACGTGACGTCTAGACGAGCGTACGTTAATTGTACAAGAAGGGAGTGGAAGTGAAGAAGGAGAGTTGCGTGTTGAGAGCCGTTGAGATAGGCTGTAAGAGTTGTTGTTGAGTTGCGATAGAGTAGACTGATGAAGGTAGTAGTCGTGTAGTTGTTATGATAACGCAAGTGTAGTCATTGTTGTGTTGTTGCTGATCGTTTTACTTTATATCGGATTTTGGAGTATAATAAGAAGAGTTAAACACGTCGTCGTTGTTGGTTAACAAAACAGTGAAAGACTGTAGATTCTTTAACCTAGCCATTTAGCTAATGAAACAGTTATCTAGGGATAGGCCTACGCTACCACGAACTTATACGAAGAAGCTTCCGAAGAGACTGAAGGTCACACGTAGAGAAGAAGAGGGAAAAGACTTGTGACAGTTGTAAACTATTCAAGACTTTCCTCCTTGGCAGTGATTGGGTTGCGAGCGCCTCTGAATAGACATCTTGAAGGGACGCTATATAAAATATATACAATTATACATGTATGCATGCATGGATAAATGTATGCATAAAACATAAATGAATACATACATATATACATACAAACATACATACATACATACATACATACATACATACATACTTACATACATACATACATACATACATACATACATACATACATACATACATACATACATACATACATACATACATACATACATACATACATACATACATACATACATACATACATACATATTACATACATACATACATACATACATACATACATACATACATACATACATACATACATACATACATACATACATACATACATACATACATACATACATACATACATACATACATACATACATACATACATACATACATACATACATACATACATACATACATACATACATACATACATACATACATACATACATACATACATACATACATACATACATACATACATACATACATACATACATACATACATACATACATACATACATACATACATACATACATACATACATACATACATACATACATACATACATACATACATACAAGTAAGTGGCAGGACGGTATTCAGGTTTTAAAACATGTGCCTGGACGCCGTCCATGACCGTCCAGGCACACTTTAAGACCTGCATACACTCAAATAGGAATGCATATATGTATGCACAATTGTACATCTATACATACATACATAGTTACTTACCAAATACAGAGCACATAAACATTTACAGTTGTCACGTGCACGGTTTGAAGGTCCCGTTGGTATCTCTAGAACGTTTCACGTGAAACACGACAACGAACAGTCTTCAAAAATTAAACATAAAACAAATCACACTTTCATTCGACAGGTACAGACACAATATCATGATCCACACATGCGTTGAGAGTCGAGCAGTTCGACAGCATCTTGAACAGCAGCTATTGGTCGTTAAGTCACAGAAAGCGCCACCAGAAACCTAGCGACTGAAAGAAGAAACCGAGTGCGGTCATTGCCTTCAGTCTAGGCACAGCGACTCCTTCGTGAGCAGATGCATCTAACACAGACCAATAAACGAAATGTAACATTAAAAAGGCTCCGATTATTTTACAAAGAAATTCTCAAAATCAGAATAAATTATTTTAGGTTCTTAGACCAACATAACTGTTCAACATAACGAAATCTAAATTATCTAATGCAAAGCTGGTCGAATAAGCAACTCTGGTAGAAGGTTTAATAGTTCCGACCACTGCCGAATGTCCAGACTCCAGCGGGATTTGCTGAAGCCTCAAACTTCCTACAACGCAATACGTTGGTTGATTGAGTTCGCAATTGAGTTTAATAAACTGAAGTGGATCGTGCATAGTCCATGCAAAACACAACTGTCGCAGGTCTAAAGTAGAATCCACAAAACGGTGTCTAATTTAGATGCTAAAGACTCAAACAGCGAGCACCGAAGTCAGCGTTTCCTTCTCCACAGTCGAGTACGGTGCATGGCTGCATGGCGGATCTTCAAATTGAGGATCAAGTGTCAGACCGGATGCTCCGTCCCATCAGAAATCCAAAACAGGTAAACCCTCCAACACCACACACGACGTAGAAACGTCAACAGCCAACCAGAAAGATTGTTCAGAAGTTCCTTTAGAGGAAAAATTGACTCAGCAGTGGGCCTCAGCATAGGCGTAACTTTCTATTGTGACGGTGGTGTCCGGTCAACACCACTTTTAAAATTGGTGGTGAAATTCACCACCACTTTTTGGTTCTGCAAAGAAATATATTTTATACATGAAAACATTTTGGAAGTCTAACGTAATAATATATGCTATTGCAATGCTACAGTCGCGAATAGCCTACAGTGTCATACACTGTACAGTAGGCAGTGGCTAACGTGGTTTGAGTTAGCAGTGGGAACGCCTACTGTGAGCAGTGGGAACGCTAATGAAGTTTATGGGAACGCTCATCTTTCAAGGGTTCCATGCCTGGTGAGCAGTGGGAAGCATGCCAAGAAATTCGAGAGCAGTGGGAACGCCGTTCCCACGCGTTCCCACCCACTTTAAGCCCTGGTTGTAGGTTATTTGTGACCAACATCGCAATGGCGCAATTTGATAGAGGGTCACTGACCAAAGTATATAGCCTAGGCCTACCTGGCTCATGGCCGCAAATCCTAAAGAGGGACGGGAAGTGATTCCCTTTCTATTCTAAATTTGAGGAGGGAGCGCGAAGCAATTCCCCCCAAAAAGGTTTTACTCCGAGGCGGTTTAATGCGCCCACATGTGCACACAATTAACCTTCTGGGATGATTATTACTATCAAAATAGCATTGATAGAAGCTCAGTACCCTAAGCTAAACGACTGTCTCTTGGATGATAATATTATAATTGCGCAAATGGATGGATACTGTGATCCTATGGGGCCTATACTCTTTTGACATGATTCAACTGAAGACCACAGCATATTTAAAGTTAGTGGTTGACAGCAAACTTTTCGAGCAGTCCGAGTATGGGCGGTTTGATGAGGAATGTGTGCAATAATAATATTTTATTTTATCTTATTAGGCTAGGACTGCATGGTTGGTCAGATAAGAGAGCGGGCAGTTAATTATTTGAACAGCTGTGACATAGGCCTATAAAAATATACTCACATATAAAAATATAAAAATGTGTTTTATATATATATAGATATATATATATATATATATATATATGGGGAAAGAACGCTCTTAGAGAGGGAGACAGAGGCCAAATCAGTTCATCTTAGCACCCGATTCTGCAGGAGCTATGAGTAAATTTCAAATGAATAAAATTGATGAATAAACTGCTGTGTGTAGAGGAGCGCCTTTGAAATTGATTGAACAATCTTATCCGTCGTTTTGAGATGGAACTGGAGCGCACGGCTATCGAGCAGACGAATAGAATAAGAGGAATCTGAATAAAATTTGTGAAAGAGAAGAGTTTTAAACGCTGACTTTATGATCCGTGAGTGAAGTGATCGTGGAGCGCACCAGCGAG
The DNA here is from genome assembly GCA_945859605.1 of Lumbricus rubellus. Taxonomy (NCBI): domain Eukaryota; kingdom Metazoa; phylum Annelida; class Clitellata; order Crassiclitellata; family Lumbricidae; genus Lumbricus; species Lumbricus rubellus. The sequence goes on along the minus strand of OX243815.1, from coordinate 39,995,417 downwards.
AGACGAAAGGGGTAAATAGCTAGAATGTAGGAAAAGAGGAGGGAGAATGCTCACCAGCTTTTATATTAAATTCGTATCTGGGGAAGGAGTAGAGGCGGTACTTGTGGGTTTGACGCCCCCCAGAAGAATTACTCTTATTTTACGTCCTGCGGGATTTTACGGCCTATGACTCTTACTATACGTCGTCCATTACTTTCAGGAAGTGACGTAATGAATATAGTAAGTGATGTTAATGTTAACGGACGCACGCAGTTCCGAATTTTCGAATTTGAAACTTTGGAAATCACAAATAGCTCTATTAACGATTAGCAATGAATTTCCTAACGTTGACACAGTTGTGTCACGACAAGGCAAGTAGCGTTGACTTTTTACAGCAACGAGGTATCCTTCATAATGTACGAACGTGTACTAACAACCATGTGATGCATCTCTCCACCGGTAGGCGTGATCGTTGGCGTTGCAGAATTCGAGGTTGTCGGGAGGAAAGAGGATGTCGACGCTAGGAGATGGTGTCTCGGTAAAAACACCGGGAGAAAGGCAATGGGAAACCATCTCCCTAAAGTTCCCAAGACAAAATATATGACGAACTCAAATAAATGGAGACGTCAAACATTCGAACCTGCCTGAGGGCAGAGAACAGAAAGAAGAAGGGAGGAAATAGGTGTCAGGAAAGACACTTGGCTTCAATCTTCAAGCCTCCCATTTAGACAAATCATTTTATTTTTATATTGTTGGTCAAAGGAGCTGACCAGTATTAAGTTTTGTGAAGAGGAGTTAGATATCGGCAACAATGCAGTGATTGACTGGAATAATTACTTGCGGGAAGTTTGTGCAAATACTTTGATAAACACTCCAATGGTTATCGGTGGTCCAAATCAAACAGTAGAAATTGACGAAAGCTTGTTCACACGTCGGAAAAATCATCAAGGTCGCGTTTTCCCACAACAGTGGGTATTCGGAGGCATATGCAGAGAAACTGGAGAAACGTTCATGTTTCCCGTACCAGACCGTTCTGCTGCTACACTGATTCCTGTTATTACTCAACACATCAGGCCCGGAACGAATATTGCTTCAGATTTGTGGCGTGCATACAGCAACATTTCAACCATCCCAGGAATGAATTACACTCACGAAACAGTTAATCATTCGCGTAATTTCGTGGATCCAAATACAGGTGCCAATATTCAGCGCATAGAAAGATCATGGAAAAAAGCTAAAGAACGTAATAAACGACACAATGGAACACACAGACATATGTTGGACTCATACATGTGTGAATACATGTGGCGGCAACGTGTTAAAACACGCAACGGAAACATTTTTGATTCCATATTGAATGACATCGTGGCGTTTTGGCCACCACTATAATAGCGTAACACACGCAACGGATATTAAAACACGCATTCTTTATTAAAACACGCATTTTGACACAATAATTAATGATTTCTTTATTAAAACACGCATTTTGATACAATAATTAATGATTTCTTCATTAAAACACGCATTTGTATACAATAATTAATGATTTCCTCTGGGGGCGTCAAACCCACAAGTACCGTAGAGGCAGCCGAGGGAGTGTAGGGAAGGGAGAAATTGTGAGCAGATGAATATCATAGTCACCACCACTTTTCAGAGGAAAGTTACGCCCATGGCCCTAAACACGCTTCGTGCCAGGTGAGGGCAGGGTATTACTGGGGGAGAAAAAATACCTGGGAAATCCAGATTTCACAGCTGGCGAACCGGTTACAAAATACAGAGAGTTGGCACCCAATGGAGGTCGCAGTGTGGTGGGGTTGGTGGGGTTGGGGAGCGAGGTTGAGTGGAGGGTAGGGTTGAGGAGTTGGCGGATGGGGTGGGTTCAGGTGGGCCAAAACAGAAATTTACCGGGAAATGCCGAGTAGGGCCTACCACAGAGAGGTGGAGACAAGGTGGGCCGGCGGGTTAGTGTGTCGGTGGGTGAGTTGGATGGGGAAAAGTGGGGTAGGGAATAGAAGTGGTGGGATGGGGGTGAAGTGATGGTGAGGACGTAGGGGATTGGCCGGGAGCGAGGCGAATTCCCAATTTTCCGGGTGACGCCGGGAATCCCAGCTAGTGATATATAAATTTTCGGAATGATTGAACGAATGAGCAGTAGCCTACTATACAACAAAGTGAAATAGAACATGCTGTAGCCTACACATAAGCTTAGCAATGCAACGGAGCAGCCACGTGGCAGGCAACAGTATAATCTGACATTGACTTCATAGTAACACGTGAACGAGACCGAAATATGTTGTTGACCTAATCCTCAACAATGCGCCTACTGCTCAAGCGCAACTCAATGCGCAGCGTTGCCACTGAGTTTTCATAAATAAACCTAGATTTCCTTCTGAAAAACACTGAAACACCATACTATCAATTTCAAAGATTTTAGACCTGTTAACGCTACAATAATAATTAGGCTATTAGATAATTATTTATGAACCCACAGCACTCCCACTTTGCAACATAGAATTAATGTAATTGTATTAAAAGAATGTAACTAGCATACTTAGTTACTTACATTAACAAAAGTTATATATTGTTTGTTCAATGAGTCAAATTAAATGTAGGCGCGACTTTTAACTTTAGAAAAATATCACTTGGCAAAATTCTCAGAAATTCAGTATCCATAATCGACAACTTAGGTGCAGAGCTATACTTCTGCTATAAGCTTACTTTTGCATCAAATGGTCATTAATTATACGTAAATTTACAACGTGAGATCCTGATTGTGGAGTTTCAACTTGAATTTAGTGGAATAAAAATCATGTAGCAAAAACAAGTTCACATTGGACATCTTTATAATTACAATGTTTATTGCTCATTGCACACAATAATCATGCTTTGTTAATGCAAATGGTAACTAAAAATAGCCCCGATTTTCTCCAAAACCCCATAAACTCAGACGAAGGCCAGAAACCCAGATATATTGGGGGGGAACAAGCTGTTGCGTCACTGGCCATGCGACGTGGCTGCCACGTGGCAAGAGACAGCTAAGCTTTTGATTGATTCGATTAGACACGTGGACTGAAAATCAATCACGTCGGTTTCGACAGGATTAATGAAGCATAGGCCTTCGACTCTGTTCAGCAAGCGTTAACAATCGCCATAAACGCACATGTGGGACCCGTTTGACAACGATTTGTGCATCCTTCGGAAGAAGGAAGCTATAATATAGCATTGAAGCGGCATTGAAGAAAATCATGTTACTGTAAGTTTGAACGTTCTTACACATTTTGTGTGTAGTACAACTTGACATTATCAAGTTGAACTACACACAAAATGTGTAAGAACGTTCAAACTTACAGTCAGGGTGAGAATTGCCGGGGGTTTGGGGGTTTCAACCCCCAGTCTTTCTTAGAGCCCCATGTTAAAGTATGTTTTTTACACCCCAATTCTAAGTGCTTAATGGTCCAACCCCCCAGTTATTTTTCCACAATTCTCGCACTGCTTACAGTAACATGATTTTCTTCAATGCCGCTCTTGATTTTAGTAGCAATGTTCATGAAAACTTCAATCGATCCAGCATCAATTTAAGGAAACATTTTTTCAATCGAAGTTCTGTTTAATCAAGAATTATTGTCATTAATCCGATTTCTATTTAATAAAGAACTTTTTCATTAACAAAACTTCAATTTATGCAAGAATCTTCCCGTCATCCATGGTTCTATGTAGGTACAAAAACTGAATCAATCCAACTTCCATTGAAGCCACCAGTTAGTTTCATCAACCAAGCTTTTACTTACGCAATACGCAATCCACTATTTCCATCAATCCAGCTTCTAATTTACGTTGACAGTATAAAATAATTTAGCAACGTCAACTACGGCTTTACCAACGAAATGACTTACTCATCGCTATCGTCATGTCATTATAAGTCAAAGTCTCTTAGATTATTTACCTTCATGAGCTGTAGGCCTACCTTAAGATCGAAGTGAAGTGCGATAATTTATTATGAATCTACATCCATCGTAATCGTATATAGCCTAAACACCTAGAGGGACCGAAGATGATAGATACCGATGATGATAGATACCGATGATGATAAGGACGAGGATGATAGGGACGAGGATTATATGGACCGAATATGATAGATACCGATGGTGATGGTGACCGAAAATAATGGAAACCGAATATGATAGACGCTACTTGGATGATAGTGGCCGAATATGATAGGGACCGAATATGATAGATGCCAGGGATGATAAGGACCGAAGATAATATAATCTGACATTGAATCATAGTAACACGTGGGCGAGACCAAAATAAGTTGCTCTGGCAATCTCCCAGGATGAGCCGACTTAGCCTTAAACTTTCCAAGGCTCAATTGATCTGGTTTGGGACCACGCAACAATTAGGCTACATACATGTAGCCTAAGCTTGGACTTCAATTGTGACATACGGGCTCAAAACCAGTCAAATTTCAGTTCGACCTTTTGATTTAGTCATATATGCTACAATGAACCAGCTCTAAAATGCTTTTAAGAGAATGAAAAATTTATTATTGCTGGCCTCATTATTCTCTGACTTCACCTTTTTCTCTAGTGTTCGTGATCTGGGTGTAACACTTGACAGTGCTCTGACATTTAATGAGCACCTGCTTCCCGTGACTCGTTCCTGTTACTACCATTTGAGACGACTTAGGGCAAATTAGGAGGTCGGTGTCCTCCACGGTGTTTACGACTATGGTAATCTCCTCACGAATTGTTTATTGTAACTCCTACTAGTTGGGCTTCCTTAAGAGTTGCTTGTCATCTGTGCAACCTGTCCTAAATTTTGCTGTTCCTTACCGCACGATTTCCTCGATACTCGAACTTCTCTACACACATGAATCATGATCTTCACTGCATGACTTCCGATCTTTGCCCGAATCAGATACAAGGTCTTTATCCTAGTTACTAAGTGCAGTACTTAGCGCTTAATTACCTCTGCGACTTATTGTGCAAGCCTATTTCTGTAAGATCTTCACGCCCTCGTCGTTCTGCTGACCGCCTTGATCTATTTATACCTCGGTCACGAACCTCATTAACCCAGCATCGGGCTTTTGCTATAATCGTGTGTCCCTCAATGAGCGAATCACCTTGCCTCTGGATTTTGAGGCAGGATTCTGGTATACATGGGAATTCACCTGCATTATTTGCTGCTTGAGTACCTTTCTCTGTCATGGGCCTGTCTCGTTGAGAGCGCTTCTGAATAGGCCTAACTCTGTTGTCAGAAGCGCTTTACAAATGTTATATTAGATTATATTAGATTAGATTACATTAGATTACACTGTTCAAGCGCAGCGCAATGTCACGTGGCTGCCACGTGGCAAAGGACAGCTAACATTTGTATTGATTCGATCAGACACGTGGACGGGGAATGCATCACGTCGGTTTCGACAGGATTAATGAACCATAGGCCTTCGACTCTGTTCAGCAAGCGTTAACAATCGCCATAAACATGTAGGATCCGTTTGACAACGATCTGTGCATCGTTCGGAAGAAGGGCGCTATATCAAGTTGATCTGCACGTAAAATAATATGTAAAAACATTTAAACTTACAGTAGGCCTGCATAGCCTACAGACAAGGTGCAAAAATAGACCCTACGCGCAATGTCATGTACATTCATAGGACACATTTATGCGTAGACTACATCGCACATACAGTTTGTCATGAAAATATGCCGTTACAGATACTTAAATACAGACATACTACTTGTGTACCATAATCTTGTTACATACGGCATAATCTTATCACATACGACGTCGTCTTGATCTTATTACATACATGTACATGTACATGCATGCATGATTTATTGAGTATGATTATGCGGAATGCGCTCCTCGGCTTCCTTACCCGCAACGCTTAGCTTGCCGAATTTCTATTTCGGTCTAGCGCTGCATGTATAGGGCCTATGCTTACTGCAACTTAACGACACTGCCAATTCAACGATGATCAGCGCCGCCCTCCTCCTTTACACACGCTTTGGACTGGCGCTGTCGGAGTGCGAACAGTGACCGGTAGAGCTGGTGCTGTATTGGGAGTTCATCCCTCTTACAAACAAACCTGCACGAGCTGTGCTGCTCCACCACAGGCGTCCAGCGCCACTGCTCTCTCCGCTCAGCTGCTCAAGCTGAAATTATTGTCCCCCGTACACGGAATTAGGCAGCGCCTTCTCAGCGACTTACCCTGCGACCTGGAGCGGATTCCTTAATACTCTTCACCAACTATCAATTGGTCTGTCTGTCTTATGTTTCACGGTACTTGAGCATGTAGGCCTACTAATCGACCGAAGCTGACTGGGAGCGCTCCTGAGTTGGCAACCATGAAGGGGCGCCTTATCAAATTGCTGAAACGAACAAATAAAACAGTGATTTCGCAATGGTTGAATGCATCTGTAAACCTATAGCCACTGATTCCATGGTGGTATAAGCAGTGAAAGGTCTATTCTGCAGAGACCTGTATCTTGTAGGCCTACAGTTATTTGTTATTGATTTCCAAGAATTAATGTAAATTGTTCAAGCTTATTACAAAATTGTCATGCCATCTAGAACTGTGAAAATATGCGAAATATGATATTGTGGAACCAATTTACATTTTAAAAAGTAGAGAAACTTGAATGAAATCTCACATAAGTCGATTGACATCAGTTGAAGGGTTAGCCGAAGCCGCATCAAGATTCGCATACAAGCTACTGATAGCTCCAGTAGGCGCCTAAGCAGTAGGAAAGCCTGCACAGTTATAAAAGGAATATTTTTGTTTTACGATGTTAGCAAACGCACAAGAGCTTACAAAAGGTAGGCTAGACATGATAACAATAGTGCGATATAATATTCACGTAATAAAATCTAAAGGCCTATTTGGCCGATGCTTATTCAAAGAGACAAGCACAACATGCTGATATGAAGACCAAAAGATATTATATTGCAGGGCTTTTTTAACGAGCAGTTGTAGGTCACACAAAATGTGCAGTCAGTTCTAAGTGGAGTTGTGCACTAAGTCTTGTAGAAGCACTACTGTACAGTTAAAACTAGCAAATAGGTCATTGTCATCCGTTTGGAAGAAATTTACCATGGAGAATGGGAAAAGGAAAGAGGGGGCTGTGCAGTACTAAAAATTCTTTTAAAACAGTCCTGCTATAATTGTAATTACTCCTAAGTACCTAAAGCTGAGTGGTGAAGTACTTCGAAGGTACGTCAGAGTGGATTGATTGGGAAAGTATTTAATTGGTAATCAATTCATATAGGTGCTGAAAGGTCTATGCTAGGACTGGATCTTGGCCCATCAGGCATGAGTCATCGACATTACTTCAAGTCAAATATTGGTCTGTCGTCTACCTGCGATCTTCTTTGCCATAAACTTTCATAAAGGAACATCTGTTAATCGATTTGCTGAGTCACAGTGATGGATACCCAGAAAGACCAACGAGGCATAATATGCATTTTGGTTTATGTAGTTGAAACAGATTGTAATGATTTCCCCCTTAATATTCACCCCTCTATTTCACGGGCGACATAGCAATGTGCAAAATCTGCGAAATATGATATGATCGATTTCTTGAGTGGTCTACAGCCTGGTGTCTCTGTTTATGTACTTTCTTCAGCCCGTAAAGTAATGTAATACTAATTTTTTAAAGAGTCTTTTGAAGGACCTTAATCGTAGATACTAAGACTCTAGAGCAGACAGACAGGCCAAACTCATTAATAATAATTATAAACCACGCTTTGAAAGATTTCAAAAGATTTCCATACTGTTAAGGCAGCGGATTTATCCATCCGGAGGCATCCCCCGAAATTACGGCGTGCAATTGTCCATTTTCCAAATTCAGGTTTCATAAATCAGTTTGCACCGTAACATTGCGTTGTTCTCTCAAAGTCCCATAGTTTAACGCGTTTTGTTGAAAGTTAGAGTAGGCCTATGTCAATTTAGTGGTTTAAAATATTGGTAGAGGGGTAAGACAGGGATGCGTACTATCCCCCTATACCTATTTAACTTGGTGGCGGAAATGGCAATGCGAGAGGCTCTGGAACAATATAAGGGAGGATTCAAGATAGGAGGAAGAAGGGTGTCAAATCTCAGGTATGCGTATGATATTGTGTTTTTTGCCACATCATCGGAGGAGCTTCAAGAACTGATACAGAGGATTGTGGATGCAGAGAAGAACTATGGATTGATATTTAACAAAGGAAAACGAATGTGATGACTAAGTAGCAAGAAGATTGAAATGAATGTAGAGGGAGTGATGTTCCAAAAGGTAGATAAGATGCAATATTTAAGAGCCCAAATAACTGTAGATGAAAGATGTGAGGACGATATAAGGACAAGACTGGGAATGGCGAAGGGAGTGTTGTCAGGCATGAGTACGGTATGGAAAAACAGAGGCATCACCAATTCACCATACCAACTAAACTGCGACTGTTGAGGACACTAATATGGCCAATTGCAACATATGGAGCGGAGTCGTGGACGTACAGGAAGAGTGACGTGAGAAGAATAAAGGCTTTTGAAACGACATCTTACAGAAGAATATTAAGAATACCGTGGACAGCTAAGAGAAGGAATGAGGAGGTGCTACAGGAGGTGGGTGGCGAACGGCTGTGGGGAGAGGTGGTGTTGAGGAAGTTAAGTTATTTTGGTCACATCATGAGAAAGGAAAACTGTCTGGAGAAAGATATAATCACTGGAGAAACGGAGGGAAAGAGGAGACGTGGAAGACCGCGTAGGATGTGGATCGATGATGTGAGAGAGTGGCCGGTGTAAAGGTTTCAGATTACCCCCTCCTAAACATTACCCCCCTGAAAACTGTAAATTGGACCAATCATCGCATTTATTGCACTAAAATAATCGGAAAAATCATCCCGCTTCGTGTTTTGGTCTGAAGATTTTCATCCGTCATCCCACTTCGTGGTTTGTTATCAATATTTCCATCTGTAAATAAAATACTGATCGCCGCTGAAGTTACAATGGAGAAAATGTCTTCGAGGCTATTATTTTTTCGGATAAAAATATTGATTACAAAACCCGAAGTGGGATGACGGATGATATTCTGCAGACCAAAACAAGAAGCGGGATGATTTTTCTGAGTTTATTAGTGCAATAAATGCGATGATTGATGCAAATCTAGTTTCCGGGGGGTAATCTGAGACCGGTTTCAAGTTATCGGGAGGTAATGTTCAGGAGGGGGTAATTGGAAACTTTACACCGGGATGACGATGGAACAGGCGATTCGAGCAGCGCAGCAGAGATCTTCATGGATATAAATCGTCCGAAACGAATAAGGCACCGAAGACGACGATTACACCAGATAGACAGTGTTCGTGATTCACTTGCACGTAAGCTTATCTATCGTCAGCGAATTAAGACTCTATGCGAACAGAACAACTCGTTTCTGTAGCAAATCAGTAGACGTTTTTATTACAGAGGGCAGCAGATGTTTTACCAAACAAGCCATCTCGGGTGTCGTAAATCCGTTTAATGGTTCAACTATTTCCTATAAATTCAGCGAATGCGTTTCATCATTCGTCAGCGGTTGGAAGAAGTCATCGGAAGCAGATCTCGAGACGACGCATTCAACTTCATCATTCTCTTCTGAAGTCAAAAGTATCTTCGTTGACAACATGAAGTCGCTCTTCTTCATCGCAGCAGTGGCAATCATCAGCCAAGTCCGTCCATCGGCTGGACTAGTATTTGATACTATAGGAGGTTTAACTGGCGGTTTAACTGGAGGTGGAGGTGGGGGTGCAGGTGATTTAGTTGGAGGTTTAACTGGAGGTTTAACTGGAGGTTTACTTGGAGGTGGAGGAAGTGATAGTTCAGGGTATGGCGCAAACTCTGAAACCGCCAGGAGCGCTGCCTACTTCGTCATCGGCTTCATTAACTCCAATACCCAATACTGTACCAATCTGGCCAGCATCGAAAGTAGCCAGAAGAAGGTATATAAATGTTGTAAGGGTTCAGTTGAGATGATTAAAAGTAGCAATATCATATTTAAAGAGTAGTTCTCCGAGGAATGCAATTTTTAACAAAATAAGAATCACGCTGATTTATCTTTAGCGATTCGTCCTAATAGGCCTAATAGGCCTAATTTGAATTATTTTTACGTGCATTTGTTATAGCGCCCCTTCAAGCTCTCGCTACTCAGAGGCGCTCCCAAATGCAGAGCGGACACTGCATCGGAGTTTCACGCCGAAGCGCCGAGCAATTGTGGGTGAAGGACTTGCCCACGGTCCTTATACGCGGTGAGGTGGATTCGAACCTCGAACCTTTCGGCCTCAAGGCGACGACGCCACCACTACACCACAGCCCCCTCCCTTTCCACAAATTTGATCTGGATGCGCTTAGTTACAACCATTGCTACAATTTTATCTCTTTTTAAAAATTGTAATCACTATAATATTTTGACTACGGTTACGATTATTCTTTTAGATGTTTATTCCTAAGAATCTAACAATATGAATTAAGTTCATATTTTTTCTAAAACACTACATTGGTAATTATAAATTTGATTGGAAGACTCGAAAATCAGTAAACAACAATTTCTTTTCTAGTTATTAGCAAATTTATAATCTACGCTTGAAGCAGATGTAAACGTGTAGCTGCAGTAGTCTATTTATATATTGAGCGAATAAATGTAATTATACACCGTGATTCAAAAAAAACTAAGCCAAATTGTTTTTCTTATATCTCTAATGCCTGATAACATATCACGCTAAAATTTTCCATTTATTTAGAGAATTGGACCAAGAATAAGATTCCAAAATTTCATGAGATAAAGTCGAACGGATAAAAAGATACGAATATTTAAACTTCATATGCCGAAATTGCTGTTTACAAGCAATTTTCTGTCAGATTCAATAAAAAAGTAAGCCAAACTGTTTTTCTTATATCTCTAATGCCTGATAATTAATCATGCTGAAATTTTCCAGATATTTAGACGATTGAACCAAGAATGAGATTCCAAAATATCATGTCATAAAGTTGAATGGATAGAAAGATATGAATATTTAAGCTTCATCTCCAGAAATGTCAGTTTTCAGCATGTCTGTTATGGTGTTCGTTGAGGTTTCGATGCTTGATAGTTCCCAATTTTGGTGTTCAGGGATCCTGGAGTAAAATTAACGGAGTATATTATCGCAATGTTCTGCTGTCACAACATCCTCCACCTGTTATCAGAAATTTATAGCCCCAGAAGGCTGTTTTCTTTTTCAACAGAACAGCGCCAGCCCACAGAGCCAAGGAAACCATCGAAATGCTGACAAGAGAGACGCGAGACTTCATTTTTCCCACATTATGGCCTCCGAACAATCCAGACTTGAATCATGTCCACTATAAAGTGTGGAGCACGCATGATGCAAAGCCGAGTCTAACAGACAACTATCTATGATATAAACGATCTGAAGCAACGCTTGTGGGAAGTGTGGAATGGCCTGGACAAGGATAATCGACGATGCTGTTGCCCAATGCATGGCGCCAGCGCCTCCAGTTTTGCGTGCACGCAGGAGGAGGACATTTTGAGCATTTGTTTAATTAAAAAATCAAACCATACTGTTGGGTCATATTGTTAGTTCAATTCTCTACATATCTGGAAAATTTTAGAATGATTAATCATTAGGCATTAGAGATAATAAGGAAACATTTTATTGAACCTGACCGAAAATTGCTTGTAAACTGCAATTTCGGCATATGAAGTTTAAATATTCATATCTTTTTATCCGTTCAACTTTATCTCATGAAATTTTGTAATTCTATTCTTGGTCCACTTCTCTAAATATTTGGAAAATATTAGCTTGATATGTCATCAGGTATTAGAGATATATGCAAAAGAATTTGGCTTTGTTTTTTTTGAATCACGGTGTATATTGCATAATTATAGTACATCACGACTGAACTCCCAAAAGCAGTGATTGCGATTGTGTTTCCTTCTTGTTATGACAGACCTCTGGGCTTGACGTACTGGGTCTGGGAATAGCGACCTTATTTCCAGGCGGTACCAACATCGAACTGAGCTTCACTGTTAAAGCCTGGGTTAGCGGCTATTGGCAGGTAAATAACTGTCTAAACAATGATAATCGGAAGTAGGGGGATTTATCCGCTTATGGATGAATTGTTCAAATAAGTCTTTATCGGTGTATGTCAATTATAGTAGGCTAGAGAAGTAGAGATGTTCAAGGGATCCAGAGGGCCGTGCCCCCATTTGAAATTTTCACAAAACGCGCCCCCCCTTTTATGGCGTGTCGTATGAAAGAAGATATTATCACCACATGTTGATCTAGGCTACGTCGTCAGTAATTGAAGCTTTAAAGTTATGTTTTGCTGATTGCTCTTCCAGCAGTTCATACCATGTTGAATACATTGGTCGCATTTAGAATTTATATAGCTTCTCTTCAAGAAACTACTCAGAGGCGCTCCCAGCCCAGCTACGACTGAAGAAATAAGATTTAAGGGACTTGAGAAATAAAGATTGACTGGTCAGGTGGAGGAGATGGAGGTTTGGGGGGGAGCTTATTCCAGATTCACGGCCCCACAACCGATTTATTATTATAATATACGATAGCCTACTATCATTTTCAATGAGTAATTTACTAGTAATATTTGTACTAATAGCCTACCAGTTTTGTGCGACTAAATGGCTTCTCTCCATTGCTATCTTTCAACTTTCAGACTCTCAGATTTCAAAATCTTTTGGTGTTTTTAAGACAAAGTAAAAAAACCGTTCGGCCTACTGTATGACTTCCAGTTTTGGTATTTTGACATTTCTCGCTCGGTTTCCATATCATTTTTAACAATAATTTCATTCTAATAGTCCAGGAGTTGCAGGTCTACGTTGCTGAGCTTGATACATGAAAAATTATAAACATGCCTACACTTTGTAAATTTTATATCAATGTGTGTCTTACTTTTTGTAGCAAGTTAGCTGTAACGCCATCGTGAGCTCGAAAGATGCAGCCTACCGCTTGGGGCAATACAAGTGCCCGGCTCTCGGTATTTCTTTCCCAGGCGGATCCAAGAAATAAGCCAATTCAACGTGGCTCGTGTGCATCGGGGGAAACCATTGAACAGTTTTAGAATTTAGACTTAGCTTTCTTCTTTCTTTTGTCCTCATTGGTTGTTGTTCGCACACCAACTGATGTGAAAACCTTACAAATGAAATTGTTGACTAACTTCAACGTTTGTGAATCCTTCAGATCCTGGTAGTCTACCTTTAGTCGATATCGAAGTTTAGATAAGCATTGAAAAATAAATGTCTGCAAAGACAAAAAATGTCTTTTTGGATCATTCATTCATTCATTCATTCATTCATTCAGAGCATTTAAATAGCGCCCCTTCAAGAGACTACTCACCCCAACCAGCACCAAAAAAGAGGAAGAACCCACCCCGGATGGACCATTGAAAAGCATTGAAAAATAAATGTCTGCAAAGACAAAAATGTCTTTTTGTTTAATTCATTCATTCATACAGAGCATTTATATAGTGCCCCTTCAAGAGACTACTCAGAGGTACTCCCAGCCCAACCACGACCAAAGAAAAAAGACTTGTAGAACCCAGCCGGATGGACCACAAGTAAAGAGCAAAGCGAAACCGGAAGGTCATTCCAGACAGTGGGTCCCACGACCGAGAAAGCACGGCGCTGCTTAATCAGGCCAACATTAAGACTAGTGCGGGCCCGGGTGCTGTGATAACCTTCCGGGGCCCACTTATTTCAGATTCAGAGACCAGTACAGTGACATTAGGAACGAACAACAAGCAATACATGAAAATTACTCTTTCAAATCTGTATTATTGTCGAATGATTTAGGTCTATAGCAAAGTTAACATTTATTGAGTTCTTCCATGTTAAGTTTGACACTCGTCATGGTCATCACCATCACCAGCTATAGAGAAAATAAGGCCTACAGCGAAACTGTAGTTAAATAATAATTTTTGTGAATAACTTAGAAGGACAAGTCTACAGGAATCTGAAGAAACATATGATGAAATATTGATATTCATTTCATTCATTTTGTGAATTTATGTAGCGCTTCTTCAAGAAACCTACTCAGAGGCGCTCCCAGTCCAGCCACAGCTAAAATAATAGGTTTGAGCGACTTATAAAAAGCAGGTGAATTTAGTCTAGGCATAAGTCGCAAGTTTAGTGGGAGGCCATTCCAGATAGCAGGACCCACAGTAGAAAGGCCCGGCGCTGTCTTGTAGAAGTGCGAGCTCGAGGAACCAAAAGCTCCCCCGTTGTCGTAGAGCGAAGAGCTCGACGGCCTGCAAGGTCGGAGACAGGTCGACAAAGAATAGACAGGTATGATGGAGCACAATCAGTAAGGCAACGCCAGACAAGTTCAGCAACTCGGTAGGAGATGCGCTGAGTAACAGGGAGCCAGTGAAGAACGTCACGCATATAAGCAGAGACGGGGGCATATTTAGGAATGCGGCCAATGAGGCGAGCAGCCGAACGAAGAACTCGTTCAAGGCGCCCAATTAGTCCAAGGGGCAGACCCATGAGTACCGAACTGCAGTGATCAATTCTACTGGTGACAAAAGCATAGACAAGTGTCAGAGTAGCACTATGAGAGAGAGAGAGAGAGAGAGAGAGAGAGAGAGAGACAGAGAGAGACAGAGAGAGAGAGAGAGACAGAGAGAGAGAGAGAGACAGAGAGAGAGAGAGAGAGAGAGAGATCTTGACAACTCGGAGTTGCCGAAGCTGGTAGTAGCAACTACGAGTGACCAAATTGATATGCTTTGAGAAATTGAGCTCTTGATCCAGAGTAATTCCAAGGTCTCGGACTGTGAGAGAGAACTTAGAAGGATATATCAGGAAAAGTTGCTGTTATTAAGTGCAGGTCAATGGAAGCCAATTGCCTGCGAGTAGGCTACCAAACCAGATGAACTGAGTTTTAGAGGCATTTAGTAACAAACGATTAGATGCCATCCATGATGAGAGAGCATCAATGGCATTGGACATTAAGGATACAGTGGACACTGCATCAGTGGCAAGGCAGTGAGCATAGGCCTGAACGTCATCAGCATAGAGTTGGTGCAAGAGGCCACATGCAGACAACAAGGAACCAATAGCAGCTGTGTAGAGAACGTACAGTAAAGGGCCCAACACAGAACCCTGTCCACATTTTATGATATATGATGTGGTACTGTATGGGTCAGAAACATGGACCTCGAAAAAGGATTTAAAAAAAGACTGGAAGTCTTCAAAATGTGGACATGGAGAAAAATGAAGAAAATCAACTGGATGAAACATATGATAATTTGATAACAGAAGAAGTGACGGGAATGATCACAGAAGAAAGAGCCGGAAATTCTATGGCATCCCTGTTGAAAGGTCCTACTTCCCAAAGACAAGCTATCAGCCTACAATAGGAATATACGATCCTAGAATATTAACCAATTCACACATAAGAGCTAAGAAATCCGATGCGTGGAGGTCTTTGTCAAAATTTCGTCGAGGATGACTTGATATTTTATTATTGCTGCAGCATTCTCGGTAAGAAAATTTCATCACTTCCGAAAATGCGGCACAAAGTGCGGGCCCTGTGCTGAAGCAGCAGCAGCACCCTTAGCACCTACAGTACCGCCGTCGCAATAGAATTCGTAAGATGCTTAAGTTTGTCTTTACATGAGCGAAAATGTCTCCAGAAAATATCCCGCTGATCGGCCGTTAAAGAAGCTCGGTTGATGGTAATTAAGGCGATAATTATTGTTGAGGTGACTCTGCCTATACAGATAATTAATTAATTCAATCGTTATCGACGCAGGCGGTTGCTCACTATGATATAATCTTAATTAATGGAACGTACGCGTATTGAAAACCAGATGAGTAATCGCCATAAACGCACCTGTGAGATCCGTTTGACAACTATGTGTGACTTCTTCGGAAGGAAGGCGCTATATCAAGTTGATCTACACATAAAATAATTTGTAAAAACATTCAAACGCAGGTTACAGCAGGCCTACATGTCTTCAATACCGTTCTTGATTTTAGTTAGTAAGCAATGTCCATGAAAAACCTCAATCGATCCAGCATCAATTTAAGGAAACATTTCTTCAATCGAAGTTCTGTTTAATCAAGAATTATTGTCATTAATCCGATTTCTATTTAATAAATAACTTTTTCATAAACAAAACTTCAATTTATGCAAGAATCTTTCCGTCATCCATGGTTCTATGTAGGTACAAAAACTTAATCAATCCAACTTCCATTGAAGCCACCAGTTAGTTTCATCAACCAAGCTTTTACTTACGCAATACGCAATCCACTATTTCCATCAATCCAGCTTCTAATTTAAGTTGGCAATATAAAATAATTTGCTAACGTAAACTACGGCTTTACCAACGAAATGACTTACTCATCGCTATCGTCATGTCATTAACAGACAAGTCTCTCAGATTAATCACCTACCTAAGCTATAGGCCTACACCTTAAGTTCGAAGAGAAATGCGATAATTTTTTATGAATCTACAATTCTACATCCATCGTGATCGTAGCCTAAGCACCTAGCTTGTGTAAGAACCTATAGGGACCGAAGATGGTAGATAGTAGATACATATAATGATGATAGGCTATAGACCCGGGATGATAGGGACCGTAAATAATAGATAAGCTTACTGATGATGATAGGGACCGAGGATAATATGAACCGAAGATGATACCTGTAGATACCGATGGTGATGGTGACCGAAAATAATCGAAACCGAATATGGTAGACGGTATACATGGATGATAGTTGCCGAATATGATAGGAACCGAATATGATAGATGCCATGGATGACAAGGACCGAAGATGATAAGGATCGATAGTCGCGGTTTTGCAAGCTAGCGATCAGAACTAAGATATTTTCGCAGTTTGCCCATCGTCATTCAGCAAAGATACAATAATGCAGCAGATGCTTGGCTAGACCGTGGATGAGCAGAATTGTTGAGAGCAACCGAAGACAGGAGAGAATGGAGCAGAATTGTCCAAAATGCAACAAACTCTCGTATCGAGGAAGGTTGAAGGCAAGACAAGGCAATCTTCCGGAAGAAAAGCTATATATTTTCGGAATGAGTCAACGAATGAGCAGAGCCATACCACAGAGTGAAATACAATAGCCTACGCTACATAGGCTTCGCAATGCAATGCAACATAGCTGTCACGTGGTAGGTGACAGCAAACGTACATTATTTTATTTTAGCTTTTGCAGTTCAAGCAGAGCCACTCAAAAGCAGCCTCGTCGGCCTCATGTAGGACGGGCATTTCGCCCGGAAAGCGAGTTGTTATACAGTCATTTACGATGTGCTCCATAGTCTGAATGTTCCCACAGCTGCAAAGGGGATCCGTGGCTTGACCCCAACGGACCAGGTTGGCAGCGCATCGCCCCTGGCCCGTTCTGAAGCAGTTCAGTACTGAGCCCGCGGGAGGTTATAGCCCGGGGGCCATACAGACGGCTCGGCCACGAGCGAGCGGTTAACAACTTCAGCTGCTGACCACTCGATGCTCCAGGCCGAAATAGCTGTAATGTCTTCCTCGGGTTGATCCCTCCATATAGGTCGGCGTGATGAGAGGCGTAGTACTGGGTGGCATGTAATGTCCATATACAGCGGGAGAGTTTGGAGGAGATAATGGAGAATATGACATTGACTCATGGAAACACTTGGACGAGATCAAGGGTTGCTGTAGCAATGTCCCACCATGAATCCGCATTGTTGCTGCGCTACGCAATGCGACGTGGCTGCCACGTGGCAAGGGACAGCAGTTAAGATTTTGATTGGTTCGATTAGACACGTGTACGGGAAATGAATCACGTCGGATACGACAGGATTAATGAACCATAGACCTTCGAGTCTGTTCAGCAAGCGTTAACAATCGCCATAAACGCACATGTGGGATCCACGTGCCAGTCAACCGTATAATCTGACATTGAATCATAGTAACACGTGGGCGAGACCAAAATATTGTTGATCTGGTAATCTCCCACGATGAGCCGACTTATCTATCTACCTAGTCGCAAGTCGTAATCCTTCCCTCACTCAATTGATCGGTTTGGGACCAAGCAACAATTACATAGGCTTGGACTTCGATTGCTGGCCTCATTCTTCCCTGACTGAATTCACCTTTTTCTAAAGTGATTCATTCGTGTGTTCGTGATCTGAGTTTCACACTTGACAGTGCTTTGACTTTATTTTACTGAACACCTGTCTCTTGACACATTCGTGTTACTACCATTTGAGACGCCTTTGAGTAATTTGGAGATCGGTGTCCTCTAAGGTGTTTACGTCAATAGTAGGCCTACATGCCTTTATCTCCTCACGAATTGACTTCTGTACTCCATACTAATTGGGCTACCTAAGGTTCGGTTGTCATCTGTGCAATCTGTCCTCCGCACGACTTCTTCCATACTCGCACATCTCCAAATATATGGGAACATGACTCATGACATTCTCTGGCTTCCGATCTTTGCCCGAATCATATACAAGATATTGCTAATAGTTACTAAGTCCTTGCAGGACTTAGCGCCTAAAGACCTCTGCGACTTAATGTGCAAGCATCTTTCTGTAAGATCTTCGCGCCCTCTTCGTTCTGCTGACCAACTTGATGTATTTGTACCACATTAACCTGGCATCAGGCCTTTGGTATTGTGGGTCCCTCAATGTGGAGTCACCTTCTCGCTGGAATTCGTGGCAGAATTCTGGTATAAAATTCACCAGCATCTTTTCGCTACCTGAAGACCTTTCTCTTTTCGTGGGCCTGTCACGCTGAGAGCGCAAAACGCTTTACAAATGTTATATTAGCCTATATTAGATTAGATTACATTACATTACACTGTTCAAGCGCAACGCAATGCGACGTGGCTGCCACGTGGCAAAGAACAGCTAACATTTGTATTGATTCGATCACACACGTGGACGGGAATGCATCACGTCGGTTTCGACAGGATTAATGAAGCATAGGCCTTCGACTCTGTTCAGCAAGCGTTAACAATCGCCATAAACGCACATGTGGGACCCGTTTGACAACGATTTGTGCATCCTTCGGAAGAAGGGCGCTATATCAAGTTGATCTACACATAAAATAACAAGTAAAACATTTAAACTTACACTATACATACAAACCCTCCTTCAAAGACCGACTCACACCTCAACGTGGTGAGGGGGTGAACAATCAAGTAGGAGATTGCCTGCTGAGGATATACCAACAGTGGTGAAGGTCTTGACCGAAGTACCACCTATAGGGCGCTACGGATGTTTTGGACAGGCTCATCAGAAACTCTGAAAAGAGATTGGCCAACGTGAGCGACAGGTCTCGGGCAGCAGCGAAGTTTCAGTAGATCTGACGGAGGATCCAGCTGAAGAACAACGGCAGGTCTACAGCTACAGCGAAGGAAGAGCACATCTGGCACATCCGGGCATGGCTTTCCTAATTCGAGATGTAAAGGAACTGGGGGAACCTACCATCTCAACATCCCCAAACAGCATAATGAAAAATGAACTCTAAGGATAAATCCTGGCTACGTCCTTTGTCTAAGATTGGATCTTGGCCCATCAGGCGTGAGTCATCGACATCTAATTCAAGTCAGATATTGGTCTGTCGTCTACCTGCGATCATTTTTGCCATAAAGGAACATCTGGTAATCGATTTGCTGAGTCACAGTGATGGATACCGAGAAAGACCAACGAGGCATAACATGCATTTTGGTTTATGTAGTTGAAACAGATTGTATTGACAAGACCATGGCTCGCCATATATTCAACGTATTCACATCCCCTCTATTTCACGGGCGACATAGCAATGTGCAAAATCTCCGAAATATGATATGATCGATTTCTTGAGCGGTCAACAGCCTGTTGATTTTGTTTATGAACTTTCTTCAGTCCGTAACGTATTCTAATACTAATCTATATAAATAAAAATGAAACTTTCCAATAGTTTTTTCCCAGTGTTCTCGAAAAGTTACGCACAGATTGTTTTGAAAATTTAACAAAGCCTTCCATTCCAATAGGACAGTGTTCTTTGATGCTTTTTTCCCCGAAAAAAACGCAATTTTTTCCACAAAAGGTGAAGTTTGCATTCCGCTCGACCGACATTTGCAAATTCAACAAAGCCTCAGGGTTGCCAGATTTCCGAAACGCTTTGTCCCGTAATCACGTTGTGAAGTCGCCCAAAAGTCGCGAAATTTCGGAAACGCACAATCACGTTGTAAAGTCGCCCAAAAGTCGCGAATGGCCAACGTTATCGCTGTGGGGAAGAAACGGTGTGAGGGAGGAAAGAAGGAAGAGGGAGCGGGACTAAGAAGGAAGAAAGGGACCGGGGGAGGAATAGAGAAGGCAGGGATGCAGGGAGGCAGACATAGGGGAGAGGAAGGGGAGGGGAGGGGTGAGGGGAAGGGGAGTTGGAGTGGAAGGGGAGTGGGAGGGGAAGGGGGAGTTTAGGTAGGGAGGGATTGTTGGACGCTTTTTTCAGCCACAGCAAGCAACGCGTGGCCGGGTACAGCTAGTATTTATATAGAGTCTTTTGAAGGACCTTAATCGCAGATAGATTGAGACTCTAGAACAGACTGGCAGGCCAAACACGTTCGTAATAATTAGAAACCACGCTTTGAAAGATTTCAAAAGATTTCCATACTGCTTTAAGGCAGCGGTCTTGGCCATGATTGTGGAGGCATACCCTGAAATTACGGAGTGCAATTATCCATTTTCCAATTTCAGGTTTCATGAATCCGTTTGCGCTTCCTTTCTGTAGGCCACATCGCCTATCATTGCGTGGTTCTCTCAAGGTTCCCTAGTTTAACGCGTTTTGAAGAAAGTTAGAGTATGGCAATTTTTTTCCTGCTCTAGCAGTAATGCACACTTACTGAGGATAATAATTTCTCACAGGCATTTGGCATCAGTAGCTGAGAGCGTCTTTGGAATCATTTTCAACTTCCCCTAAAAACATTACCGCAATAAGTCGTGAAAAACGATACAATAAGTGAAGGTCGGGTTGTCCTAGATATAGTAAAGCAGGGAACTCCTATCATTTATTACACGCCTCAGATTCCTGTTATTGACTGGGAGTATGTAAAGTGCTCTAAATACAAGTGTATGGATCATGTCTACTTTTCTCCAAAACGCTGAACATTTTGGTTCAACCGAAATGAAATCTTCGCATTGCGCTGAAGCTTGAGACTGGACAGTGACACGTGTAACGTTACATATTGTATTTTATTATAAGTATTAGGCCTACACCAGATAGACAGTGTTCGTGATTCACTAGCACGTGCCTATCGTCAACGAAGATACGTTGCGAACAGAACAACTCGTTTCTGTAGCAAATCAGTAGACGTTTTTATTACAGAGGGCAGCAGATGTTTTACCAAACAAGCCATCTCGGGTGTCGTAAATCCGATTAATGGTTCAACTGTTTCCTATAAATTCAGCTGCCCCGTTTGGTCATTCGTCAGCGGTTGGAAGAAGTCATCCGAAGCAGATCTCGAGACGACGCATTCATCTTCATCATTCTCTTCTGAAGTCGGAAGCATCTTCGTTCACAACATGAAGTCGCTCTTTTTCATCGCTGCAGTGGCAATCATCAGCCAAGTCCGCCCATCGGCTGGACTAGTATTTGATACTATAGGAAGTTTAACTGGAGGTGGAGGAGGTGATAGTTCGGGGTATGGCGCAAACTCTGAAACCGCCAGGAGCGCTGCCTACTTCGTCATCGGCTTCATTAACTCCAATACCCAATACTGTACCAATCTGGCCAGCATCGAAAGTAGCCAGAAGAAGGTATATAAATGTTGTAAGGGTTCAGTTGAGATGATTTAAAGTAGCAATATCATATTTAAAGAGTAGTTTTCCTAGGAATGCAAATTTTTTAACAAAATAAGAATCACGCTGATTTATATTTAGCGATTCGTCCTAATAGGCCTAATAGGCCTAATTTGAATTATTTTTACGTGCATTTGTTATAGCGCCCCTTCAAGCTCTCGCTATTCAGAGGCGCTCCCAAACGCAAAGCGGACACTGCATCGGAGTTAAGCACCGAGCAATTGTGGGTGAAAGACTTGCCCACGGTCCTTACGCGTGGATTCGAACCTCGAACCTTCCGGCCTCAAGGCGATGACGCCACCATTACACCACAGCCCCCCCCCTTTCCACAAATTTGATCTGGATGCGCTTAGTTACAACCATTGCTACAATTTTATCTCTTTTTAAAAATTGTTATCACTATAATATTTTGACTACGGTTACGATTGTTCTTTTAGATGTTTATTCCTAACAATCTAACAATAAGAATTAAGTTCATATTTTTTCTAAAACACTACATTGGTAATTATAAATTTGATTGGAAGACTCGAAAATCAGTAAACAACAATTTCTTTTCTGGTTATTAGCAAATTTATGATCTACGCTTGAAGCAGATGTAGGCTAAACGTGTAGCTGCAGTAGTCTATTTATATATTGAGCGAATAAATGTAATTATAAATTGCATAATTATAGTACATCACGACTCAACTCCCAAAAGCAGTGATTGCGATTGTGTTTCCTTCTTGTTATGACAGACCTCTGGGCTTGACGTACTGGGTCTGGGAATAGCGACCTTATTTCCAGGCGGTACCAACATCGAACTGAGCTTCACTGTTAAAGCCTGGGTTAGCGGCTATTGGCAGGTAAATAACTGTCTAAACAATGATAATCGGAAGTAGGGGGATTTATCCGCTTATGGATGAATTGTTCAAATAAGTCTTTATCGGTGTATGTCAATTATAGTAGGCTAGAGAAGTAGAGATGTTCAAGGGATCCAGACCGTGTCCCCATTTGAAATTTTCACAGAACGCGCCCCTCCCCTTTTCGGCGTGTCGTATGAAAGAAGATATTATCACCACATGCTGATCTAGGCTACGTCGTCAGTAATTGAAGCTTTAAAGTTATGTTTTGCTGTTTGCTCTTCCAGCAGCAGTTCATACCATGTTGAATACATTGGTCGCATTTCTAGTTTTTAGCGCAAAGCCGAAGGAGCTTACTCGAATGTTAGGCAAACGTTAACTACTCTTTGGAACATAATGACAGAAGACGGCTTGACGCTCTACTGATTTTGAAATTTGAAGGCTCATCGTGAAATAATTTCAGAAACATTTCAGAAAGTTCATTCATTCATTCATTCATTTCGTGAATTTATATAGCGCTTCTTCAAGAAACTACTCAGAGGCGCTCCCAGTCCAGCCACAGCTAAAATAATAGGTTTTGAAAAGAAAAAAAAAGTTATTTTGTATCTGGTGACCAGTGTTTAGTTAAAACGTCTCCAGGGGTGTGGAAACTTTCTCCAGAAATGACATTTCCGCGAAAAAATAATTTGACAAAATGCTGATAGTTTTTAGTTGCTGTTCACGTCTTTGTATCACATGAACCATTGAACTGCTATAATAGGCCTATAGCGTGACATTATTTACTATTATAATTACGATGATATGATTTAATTTATTCATTCATTATTAGAATTTATATAGCTTCTCTTCAAGAAACTACTCAGAGGCGCTCCCAGCCCAGCCGCGACTAAAGAAAAAAGATTTAAGTACTTGAGAAATAAAGATTGACTGGTCAGGTGGAGAAGATGGAGGTTTGGGGGGTGCTCAATTCAGATTCATGGCCCCACAACCGATTTACAATTATAATATACGATACTATCATTTTCAATGAGTAATTTACTTGTAATATTTGTACTAATAGCCTACCAGTTTTGTGCGACTAAATGGCTTCTCTCCATTGCTATCTTTCAACTTTCAGACTCTCAGATTTCAAAATCTTTTGAGGTTTTTAAGACTCGGTAAAAAAACATTCGGCCTACTGCATGACTTCCAATTTTGGTAGTTTGACATTTCTCGCTCGGTTTCCATATCATTTTTAACAATAATTTCATTCTAATAGTCTAGGAGTTGCAGGTCTACGTTGCTGAGCTTGATACATGAAAAAATTAAAAACGTGCCTACACCTTGTAAATTTCTTATCGATGTGTGTCGTACTTTTTGTAGCAAGTTAGCTGTAACGCCATCGTGAGCTCGAAAGATGCAGCCTACCGCTTGGGGCAATACAAGTGCCCGGCTCTCGGTATTTCCTTCCCAGGCGGATCCAAGAAATAAGCCAATTCAACGTGGCTCGTGTGCATCGGTGCAAACCATTGAACCGTTTTAGAATTTAGACTTAGCTTTTTTCTTTCTTTTGACCTCATTGGTTGTAACAGTTGTTCGCACACCAACTGATGTGAAAACCTTACAAATGAAATTGTTGACTAACTTCAACGTTTATGAATCCTTCAGATCCTGGTACTTTTAGTGTAAATCGAAGTTTAGATAAGCATTGAAAAATAAATGTCTGCAAAGACAAAAAATGTCTTTTTGTATCATTCATTCATTCAGAGCATTTATATAGTGCCCCTTCAAGAGACTACTCAGAGGTTCTCCCAGCCCAACCACGACCAAAGAAAAAACTTGTACAGAGTGGCTCAAAAAAATCTACCACCGGATAAAATGCGATATTTTCGCAACTGATTGACCTTTTTCTGCGAAAATTTCCAAATTTGCAGGGGAATGAATTTCCGACAATCCCCGAAAGTTTCACTTGAAAAGTTCCATGTATGCAAAAGTTACAGCTGTTTAAACTTTAAATTTCTTTTTTTGAATTTCCACGGAAAAATTAACGTCATTTGTTGATTTCCATGTCAAATGATATCACTTTTCACCACGACCTCAGAATTCCTTTTTGCAATTTATTGTAAGGTTTGATGGGAGTGTCCACTCCCTGCTTTAACACGAGTTCGAAATCTTTTTGTGAAGCTCAGTGTGGCCTTGTTGATCGGGTCCTGCGGCAACTGATCCCACATTAGCAGCAAGACTTCCTTCAGCTAGCCAATGTTCTGCAATTTGGGATGAAATGACTTGCAGGGTTCCAACACAGCTCCTCAGACGTGATAGGCAAGAGGGCTACGGTCTGGCGAGGTTGTTAGTCCCCCGTGCCAATAAATTTACTGGAGTTGATGCCAAAAATAAGGTAGCGTCATCATAATCAGCCTTGCCGTGCGAGCAAGCTGGACAATCAAACCAGATGTTAGAGCAAGCCTGGTCTTCAATGAGTCGGGGTAAGAGAGTTCAGCGATGAGTTTAACATTTAGCCTACTGAATTGGATTAAATGCAGTCTTTTTTTCAACCGTGGGGCGCGGTGGTGTAGTGGTGGCGTCTTGAAGCCGAAGGTTCGAGGTTCGAATCCACCTCGCCGCGTAAGGACCCTGGGCAAGTCCTTCACTCACAATTGCTCAGCGCCTCGTTTAAACTCCGATGCAGTGTCCGCTCTGCATTCGGGAGCGCCTCTGAGTAGAGAGAGCTTGAAGGGGCGCTATAACAAGTGCGCATACAAACACCAGCATAGCTGATGCTGAGCCTGAAACCATGATGTGCTTTGCAAACTTAACCCTTTTGAATAACACGCGAATTTCCTGAACATGGCGCTTTCCCCGTCAGACCAAATGACAACTTCCTGCCTCTATTCCAACATCTGACCTCCATTACATAAACACGTTTGCAGATAGCCTTCACTGTGCTCAGGCTCCACTTTTCACTGGGTCATTGCTATGACCGCGCGATGTCCCAGTCCTTGTTACGTAACGTTCGAGTTCCCATTTTATCATCTGCAGAAATTTTTACCTCATGACGTTCAGTAACGGATTCACAAACTGAGTCCTTAATATACAAAATATAACCAAATACTAACAGCTTACATTATAAACAGCTTCTTCACAGCTCTTAGTAAGGTTGTATGACCTCATCATCATTTTGTGTTTTGTAATTTGCCAAAAAATCGTAATGAAATCACATGTATTGGAACACGATTCTCCGGATATTAAAAAAAACGAATTGAAAGTTTAAATAGCTGCAACTTTTGCAAACATAAACAGTTTCAACTGAAACTTTCAGGGATTGTTGGAAATTCATTCCCCTACAAAATGTAAAATTTTTCAATCGGTTGCGAAGCTATCGCATTTTACCCGGTGATACATTTTGTTTTGAGCCACCCTATAGAACCCAGCCGGATGGACCACAAGTAAAGAGCAAAGCGAAACCGGGAGGTCATTCCAGACAGTGGGTCCCACGACCGAGAAAGCACGGCGCTGCTTAATCAGGTCGACATTAAGACTTGTGCGGGCTCGAGTGCTGTGATAACCTTCCGGGCCCCCCTTATTTTAGTTTCAGAGACTAGTAGGCCTACAGCGACATTAGGAACGAAAAACAAGCAATACATAATATTTACTCTTTCAAATCTATATTATTGTCGAATGATTTAGGCCTATAACGAAGTTAACTTTTATTGAGTTCTTCCATGTTAAGTTTGACATTCGTCATGGTCATCACCATCACCAGCTATAGAGAAAATAAGGCCTACAGCGAAACTGTAGTTAAATAATAATTTTTGTGGATAACTGAGAAGGACAAGTCTACAGGGATCTGAAGAAACATAGGATGAAATATTGATATATGATGTGTTGCTGTCTGGGTCAGAGACATGAACCACGAAAAAAGGATATAAAGCGACATGGAGGCCTTCAAAATGTGGACATGGAGAAAAACGAAGACAATGAACTGGATGGAACATATGATAATTTGATAACAGAAGAAGTGACGGGAATGATCACAGAAGAAAGAGCCGGCAATTCTATGGCATCACTGTTGAAAGGTCTTACTTCCCAAAGACAAGCTATTAGCCTACAATAGGAATATACGATCCTAGAATATCAACCAATTCACACATAAGAGCTAAGAAATCCGATGTGTGGAGGTCTTTGTCAAAATTTTGTCGAGGATGACTTGATATTTTATTATTGCAGCAGCATTCTCGCTAAGAAAATTTCATCACTTCCGAAAATGCGGGCCCCTCAAAGTGCGGGCCCCTGTGTTGAAGCAGCAGCAGCATCCTTAGCACCTACCTTAATGCGGGCCTGTGCTTAATAGTCAAGCGAGCCCGCGGGACCAGAAGGTCTCCTCTAGCCAAAGAGCGAAGCACACGACGCGCTGCGACGTCAGAGACTAGACAGCGAAGATCACACAAGTATGACGGAGCACAGCCAAAGACACAGCGAGAGGCCACAGCAGCAATGTGGTATGAGATCCGTTGGGACACAAGTAGCCAGTGCAGTAAGCTTAAACATCACGCATATAAGCAGAGACAAGAGCAAATTTAGGAAGCCGTCCAACAAGGCGAGCAGCCGAGTACGACCTGCAGGCATAAACTGTATGTCAACACCCCAAACCCATTCGCCCTCTACGCTGTGCGCCTCGAAGACCGCTCGTCCTCCACCCTCCCCTGTCCTCCCTCCCATTTTGTCCTCCTCCCCGAAACTTTCTGGATTCGTCACTGGAGATGTTGAATATTCTGTCATAATAATATGTACCGGTACGGTAATTGAAGTTCAAGTTTGGTCTGAAGTTCAACAGGTCGCCAATCGCCACGACCAAGCTGGTTATCTATAGACTCTATGCGAAATGTTTAGCACACGAGGAAAGTCTTAAACAAGTTGGTCAGATATGCAATCACGTGAGAGAAGTACAAGAACATGAAAGAGTGATTGATGAAGGTATGAAATACATCGGGAAAAGATTTAACGACAATAATGATTATTTTAGATAAGAGGTTGAACATAAAAGTTTAGAAACAGGCAGTACCGTATCTCATCAGATTGCAACCATCAAAGTCAGAGAGTAGCTTCTGCGAAACAATATGAAGAGATCCAATGGACTGAGATAGAATTTCATTGTTAGTAAACACGATGAATTGAAACATATTCGGAAACTATTTTGATCTTATAAAATTAATATCTGAGTGTCCTTAGCCACCCTGCGATTAAAGTGTCACCAGTTTGAAATCAAGATAAAAAGCGTTCTAAAAGTAGGCTATGTAAATTAGATATGCCTAGAATCGTCCCAAAAGATTAAAATAATTAGATTAATTAAAAGCATGCCTATACTTTTCAAATTTTATATCAATGTGTGTCGTAGTTTTTGTAGGGAGTTAGGTGTAGGCATGGGCGGAGTTTGGTCTCAGCTCTTGGGGGGGGGGCTAAATCAATGTTCCTCGGATCTCAAGTCAACTTCAAAACAGAAGGTCGTTGATAACACTGGAATCAAAATGATCTCCTTAGACACCCGAAAATCGATGAGAACACTTGAATCAAAATGATCTCCTTAGACACCCGAAAATCGTTGATAACACTGGATTCAAAATGATGTCCTTAGACACCCGAAAATCGTTGATAACAGTGGAATCAAAACAATGTCTTTAGACACCTGCAAATCGTTGGTAACACTGGAATCAAAATGATGTTCTTCAACACCCGAAAATTGTTATTGACATTGGAATCAAAATGATGTACTTCACCTTGTCACCTTGTGCCGTCGATTCATTGAATCCTAGCGACCGCTATGATCAACCTTCTCCACGTATTGCGATATTACGTCTCATCTCTTAGTTCTTCCAAGTTCATCTTTGTTCTCTCGTGTAAGTTCCTTTTCTATTTGTTTTTAGACACCCGAAAATCGTTAATAACATTAAAGTCAAAATGATGCCTTTAGACATACGAAAACCGTTGAAAACACTGAAATCAAAATGATGTCCTTAGATACATGAAAATACGTTGACAATAATGGAATCAATTTATACCCTTAGACACCCGAAAACGTTGATAATACTTGAATCAAAATGGTGTCCTTCGACACCCGAAAATCGTTGATGATACTAAAATCATAATTATAACCTTAGACACCGGAAAATCAATGATAATACGGACATCAAATTGATGTTCTTAGACACTCGGAAAACGGCGAAAATCTTTGAATGAAAATGATGTCCTTAGAACACAAAAATTGAAGATAATACTGAAATCAAATTGACGACCGTATACACCCGGAAATCGTTGATAATACTGGAATCAAATCGATGACCTTAGACACCCAAAAATCGTTGATAATACTTAAATCAATTAATACCCTTAGACACCCAAAAAACGTTGATAATACTTTAATCCAATTGGTGTCCTTCGACACCCAGGAATCGTTGATAATACTGGAATCAAATCGATGACCTTAGACACCCGAAAATCGTTGATAATACTTAAATCAATTAATACCCTTAGACACCCGAACAACGTTGATAATACTTGAATCCAATTGGTGTCCTTCGACACCCAAAAATCGTTGATAATACTGAAATTAAAATTATAACCTTAGAAGCTGGAAAATCGATGATAATACTGACATCAAAATGATGTCCTTAGACACCCGGAAAACGTCGAAAATCCTTGAATGAAAATGATGTCCTTAGAACCCAAACATTTAAGATAATACAGCATTCAAAACGATGTCATTAGACACCCGAAAATCAATAATATTACTGATTGATGTCCTTATAAACCCGAAAATTGTTAATAATACTGGAATCAAATTGATGACCTTAGACACCCGAGAATCGTTGATTATACTGAAAGCAAAACGATGTCCTTGTACACCCGAAAATCGTTAATAATATTGGAATCAAAATGATGACCTTGTACACCCGAAAATACGTTGATAATAATGGAATCAAATGATATCTTAGACACGCGAAAATTGTTGATAATAATAGAATTAAATTGATGACTTTAGGCACCCGAATGTCGTTGATAATACTGGAATCAAATAGTTGACCTTAGACACCCGAAAATCGTTGATATTACTGGAATCAATTGATGTTCTTAGAAACCCGAAAATCGTTGACAATACTGCAATCAAAACGATGTCCTTAGACACCCGAATTTCATGAATAATACTCGAATCAAAGTGATGTTCTTTTACACCCGAAAATCGTTGATAATACTGGAATCAAATTGATGTCCTTAGACACCCGAAAATTGTTGATAATACTGGAATCAAAACGATATCCTTAGACACCCTAAAATCTTGAAAAAATCAAAATTATCTTTGACACCCGAAAATCGTTGATAATACTTCACAGAACACAAGTCGCGGGCCAGGTCTCATGATCAGAGAGCAAATGCGCAACTTTGAACTTCCATGACAAATGCTTTGAATTTCGCCTCATGGTGACAATACGGTAGTAATGTGGTATAATAATTATATCATAGCCTACCAAAAACTGATATCTACAACTATCTTTTATTTTGTCTCAATGTCCCAGGTCGCATTCTGCCAACCTGTTTTTTACACATTAAACGAATTATACTATGGTACTGCTACCGATTGCCAGACTTCGTTTTCGCATACTTGGTGTAGGGGGTCTGGTGGCCAGCAGCTCGATCACTGTCGAGGCCTTTTGCTCTTTTGTTGCCTCCACAAATGTACCATTTTTTTACCTTTTGAAGTCCTTATTGTTGCATGATAAAGTCGGTGGATTCTTGGGGGGGCTTAGCCCCCCTAGCCCCTGATAAACTCCGCCCATGGGTGTAGGCCTACCGCCATCGTGAGCGCGAAAGATGCAACCTACCGCTTGGGGCAATACAAGTGCCCGTATCTCGGTATTTCCTTTCCAGGCGGATCCAAGAAATAAGCCAATCCAACGTGGCTCGTGTGCATCTGTGCAAACCATTGAACAGTTTTAGAATTTAGACTTAGCTGCTTTCTTCTTTCTTCTGTCCTCATTGTTTGTTGTTCGCACACCAACTGATGCGAAAACCTTACAAATGAAATTGCTGACTAACTTAAACGTTTGTGAATCCTTCAGATCCTGGTATTTTTAGTCGAATTCGAAGTTTAGATAAGCAATGAAAAATAAATGTCCGCAAAGACAAAAAAGTCTCTTTGTAGCGTGTGAGATTGTACTGGAAAACAATCAAGCTACAACAGTAGGCCTAATTATAACTGCGAAATAAATTATGAAGCAATAAGGCACAAATCAAACGATGTCAAGACATATAGGCCTAATATGCTGCAACGTAAGCCTAAGCAGCGACAGTAAACTTTAAAGCGCATTGCATTGTCCTGAAAATTAATATGACACTCCAAGAAGTGCCTCGAATCTCTTTACTTCTCGTTGGCCTTCAATACGAACCTCGGATTTAATTAAATTATTAGGCCCAACGCAAAATTTTCTTGAACATCCGCAAGGTCACACAAAATCTGAGGTGAGGCTATAGTCAGTCTCCAAATGAAGAGTTGGCAGATATTCACATCTGAAGCTGATAATTTTAATCGTTTTATGACCGTAACCATAAATTCGTGAATACTTTGCGTCCATTTTTAAAAGTACTCTGCAATGCTCTTCTCCGTGAGAGTAGGCCTATCCTTTTTGCATCGCATAAAAGGTAAATCCTGGTTCCAGTACCTAAATGCGACTCCAGCAATACACTCTGACAGTCAACCGCTTAGGTTACCGGTAAATGAGTACCGGTGCATTCGCTTATTTACGATATGCGAAGAAAACAAGGGTAGATCTAGGCATATATGAGTGGGGTTTTCAGAGGATAGAGGCCAGGCTCCCCTAGAAGGCTCCGGAAAAAATGTGCGGAGAAAATTGTGTATTTTCTATTTTCTATCTATTTTCGTGAGATTTCGAACCGAAGGACTAAAAGGTCATCGAACAGCTCTTTGGGTCGGAAAAATGGTATTTTTCCGAAATTTCGAACAACAACAAAAAAGAAAACAAAAAGGTCACCAGCTTTTTTGGCCGAAAAAAATGGTAGGCCTTTATATATGAAAATATTGTAGGAACCGCTCTTTTGGATTTTTGGACCAAGTATCTCCGACTCTCCGTGTTCCGAAACCCAGGTTATTTTTAGCCCTCCAAGAACTTAAAACAAACTCCGCCCCAGGGCTTTCTTTAACGTGCAGTTCTACACAAAATGTGCAGTTGTAAATGGAATTGTGCAGTTATAGAAGCACTTCTGTAAGTTCTGTAGCCTACAGTTAAAACTATTTTAAAAAGGTCGTTGTCCTCCGATTGGAAGTAATTTACCATGGAGGTTGGGAAAGGGGCCGTCCATAAAGTATGTCACGCTATTTTTGACCATTTTTGACCCCCCCTCCCCCCCTGTCACAAACTGTCACACTTTCTCGGACCCCCCCTAAAGTATGTCACACTTTCTCGGACCCCCCCCCCCCTAAAGTACGTCGCACTTTCGAATTTTTTTGTAATTAACACCTTATTCAAATTTAATCTAAAACACTCTTCACTATTAAACTGTAAGGTTTCCACTTAAAAGTACTATCACATTATTAAAATGACTTTAATAGTAGAATAGTTAATTGCAAACAGTTGTCACAGTTATCCATTGAAGCAGTAACTCAATGTAGATTGAATTTGAAAACAAAAATTGCAAAAATTAAACTAGACAATTATAATTATTATACACATCATTAAAAAAATAAATGTGTGACGTCACACATGGCCTGACCCCCCTCCCCCTGTCACAAACTGTCACACTTTCTCAGACCCCCTCCCCCCCCCCCCTGGAGCGTGACATACTTTATGGACGGCCCCAAAGGAAAGGAGTTGTGTAGTTCAAAAATTCCTTTAAAACAGCGCTGCTCCGCCCATGTCTAGGCCTATTCATCCAGATATTGAAGATGTTGCTTTGCATGACGTTTGTCCATTTAGGTTCAAATTCCGTAACAGTTAGCCTTCTGCATATGCATTTTAAGCATCTCTGGAAGCTTACTCGAAATTTGGGAACCATGGTCAGGAATTAAAGACTGGGCGCCAAAGGCCTGTGACAGAATTGTAGTGTGCTGTATTGCACTGTTTTGTATTGTCTCGCGCGTTACCGTAGTGTTTTGTGCTGCATAAACACATAATTATACTGGTAGGCCCTATAACTGGATTGCCATAAATGAACAAAACCTATTATACTAAAGTCACGTTTTGAAAGATAGCCTATTTTCTTCATTAAATTATTACTGTATTCATAATCGGAAAATTATATATCAGACATCTCAAGAGATACGTAAAAAGTAAATTCCATCCAGTTCCATGTGGAACACAGGGAGGCGCTCATCTTCTTTTCAATAGCCTTGAGCCAGCAATGGACGAACCCCCAAGGTCCTGGATACGAGGCCAGTGTATCGCAAGACTTGCCGTTTACTTCCCAGCTTACACCAGTACCAAATTATACTGCTTGGTGACAGAGGCACGTGTGCAAGAGATACGTAATAGTAATACCATGCACTATAAAAGAGGAGAAAATATTAATTTGTTCCTTCTTTCATTAGAACTATTCAAATTGTCAAGGTAATGAAACGAATACTAGAAAAGTTAACAGACGATAACACATGCCAGACAGAAAATAAACTAATGAATTTCGTTCGCCATCGATTCCGGTGGTGGACGCTGATTTCCTGCAAAAACAAAATCACATGGTAAAATTTATTTGAAGGAGCACATCACGGCTATTTCAGGAATACATTTTCGTGATACACGTGAGTTAAGAGCAACCTCATTTGAAGAATTGCAGATGCATATTATGTAGTGTCTTGTCTTGTCGTCAACCATCCTCGCTCCGAGGGTTGGTCGCTTCATGAACAAGTTTTCTCCATCTCCTCCTGTCTCTTGTCTCCATCAAAGCCCGATCGAAAGATGTTTACATCCATTCTCCGATGTTGACAATCCATCCC
Source organism: Lumbricus rubellus (assembly GCA_945859605.1). NCBI lineage: Eukaryota > Metazoa > Annelida > Clitellata > Crassiclitellata > Lumbricidae > Lumbricus > Lumbricus rubellus. The sequence continues at coordinate 39,961,815 of OX243815.1, read as the reverse complement.
ATCCTCGGCCTCTCTCGTGCTCTTGCTCCCGGTACATTTAGGCTACCCTGTATGATCTCTTTTCCCAGACAATCTTCAGTCTTTCTTATCAGGTAGCTAAAGTATGTGAGTTTTCTTCCTTTAATTTAATCAAAAAGACTTCTCTCCACTCCCAATTGTCTCCATCACCCACTGGTATGTTTTTTTCTCTTCATGATACTCCCAGGATTTGCCTATAGGATATTGGTTAAAGGTGACTTTGTATGAATCAAATGCATATTTTGACGCGACTTAACAAATCGTAACCAGCAGGTGTGTTTATAGTGTGCAGCTCTACTGTGACACAATAAGCAGTTCTGAAAATTAATTTGTGCAGCTGTAAAAGCATTCTTGTGCAATTAAAAATAGTTTAAATGCTCATTGGGATTAAGCTAATAGTATTTACCACAGTCGTTGTGAAGTAAGAGAAGGAATTGTGCATCTCTAAAAACTATCTTTAAAGAAGCCTTGGTAGCCAGGTCCACTGGGATAATCATAATAGTTGGCATTGATTCAGAAGTCTTCCTTTAAATTTAGAATTACTTATTTCCAGGGCTATTCTGAAATATTCTCCTTTTTACCAGTTTGCCAATAGGCCTATGTGGAACTTGGCAATTTTGGAGCTTGAGGGAAAGTGCCACAAGTAAAGGAACAATTATTATTAATTTTTTATTATTAGCCTAATATCCATTAGGCTAATGATCAAGCAATAGAAGTCAGATACCGATCAGCAATAAAGTGGGTCAACATTATCCACCGAATGCATTGGTGCATTCAAACATGCATTGGTACATGCAGGGCTGTTTTAAAGAAATTTTTAGAACTGCACAACGCCTTTTTCCTTTTCCATCTTCCATGGTAAATTACTTCCAATCGGAGGACAATGACCTTTTTGGTAGTTTTAGCTGTACACACGTGCTTTTACAACTGCACAAATCCATTTAGAACTGCACATTTTGTGCACAACTGCACGTTAAAAAAGCCCTGGGTACATGCATAGTACATCATACATGCATGCAGTAGGCCTAATAAATAACAATAATAAGGCACATACAGAGCCAAAAATACGTAGGCGACTATTAGAAAGACCTGTGTTTGTCGACTTGTTGTGTGACCAGCAGACATCTACGGATACGTCAGCCAAAGACCTTCGATTTCGTCGCAGTAAAATGACGTCAGTGTGATGTTGTGATAGTAGTGGTCATATCGTCTTGTTGAAACGGTTGTCATATCTTCTTCTTTGGGGTAAAATAGGTGTTCAAATTCAAAATTGCAGCGAGTGCCCTGCAATGCACAACGTTTGGGCAGTAAAGCGAAACAATTTCCGGCATAGGCCAAGAAAATGACCATTGAACGCAGCTATTGAATGAACCAATATTATTAATTAACGAGCTCGTCAGTGGCGTTAACTGGCAGAGATAATAAACAAACTGGTAGAAGAACATTTTATGTTTCCTGAAGTAGGCCTATAATTATGTGCGTTGAGACACACAATGGGGACCATAAGATACCGTTAGTAGCCTACGTCATGACTGTAAAAAAGCGATGATTCAACTTTCTAACATCAAACCGAACATTTTGAAAATTTCATGTGCCAAAAACCGGTTGCATGACTTACATGGGTCCTAGTTTCTAATTATTACATTGCAAAGGGTTTGGTTTAAAATTAAACATTTTCTCTGGTGAGTCACTTTATTTTAGATCTGCTTGTAGGCCTATAATGAAGAGAATTCAGCTAGGTTATTCATAACTTATATATTATTTGAATTTTGACCCAATATTGGTCGGTTTCGCAAACTTACATCGGAATGTAGGCCTAATTATGTGTTTTGTTTCAGTCGGGACGTTTCGTCAAATATTCCTGTCAAAGGGGTTCTGTAATCAAAAAACCACTGAGAGCACTGACATGATCGAGTTATTGCCTATAAAATACGGTGATCCATTATCTGCAGAATGCAGTTGAGACAAAGGAAACAAAAACAATCGCTACACTTCAGACAATCTTGGCAAAAGGTTGGCATAATATAATATTAATATATAATATAGCCTACCACTTTCTTGTCATTCACTTCGACCGAAAGCATAGCGTTCGTTTGGATCTTATGGCCTCCGGCGTGGTGATCCTTCTACAATGTATAAAATGCACACGGAACTGACACGATCTAATCGAAGAGCAGTCGACTTAAATAAAATAATACTTAAGTATTAGCAGTGTTCAGTTTGGAGAATTACGGTATAGGACCATAGGCCTAATTAAACGAAAGTTGTATTTATGCTTCTATACCTAAGAATGGTCAGGATAATAATAGCAAGAATAGCCTAGATGAAAAGAATGAGAGGTTATACTTTTATAGTCAATGGCAAACACGAATCATCTGACAGTGCAGACTGATCGACACTGTCTTGCAGAACCGTCTAGCTCCAAAAGCCTGATCCATCCTATATTTCAAAGGTTGAGCTCATATGACTGAGAATGCACATTGCAACCTTTGCCAGGGCCAATGAAAGAAATTCCTGGCCCTGGGCTGAGCAGTGCCGACCTCACGGGTCGCCGGGATCCTAGAAATTTTTCCCGCCCCTACCCTCCAGTCTCAAGGGTGGGGGCTAGCCCATGCTGCTGTCGATTGTGTAACGAGTTAAAACCGCAAGAGAGCTAAGCAACAACTCAGAGTGTTTTCTTTAAATTACGCTTTCAGAGTAAAGCACTGTCCAGAAATGACTGCAAACGCAAGAATAATTATTAGCAGCGTTAATGCAATGCGCTATATAAATGCTATATAAATGCTATATAAATGCTATATAAATGCTATATAAATGCTATATAAATGCTATATAAATGCTATAAATGCTATATAAATGCTATATAAATGCTATATAAATGCTATATAAATGCTGTGAATGAATAAATGAATGAATGAATGAATGAACGCATGAATGAATGAATGAATGAATGAATGAATGAACGCATGAATGAATGAATGAATGAATGAATGAATGAATGAATGAATGAATGAATGAATGAATGAATGAATGAATGAATGAATGAATGAATGAATGAGACACGACGTACCAGTACCAGTCCTCCATAATCCTTCACGAATTCTATCGAGCAGTTATTGTCAGCGGCCATGATTTCTACGGCGGATTTGATGTTCTCAATGTTCAATTTAGATCCTCGCTTGAACATGTTGGTGGTCCCGCCGGCTTTCGAATGGTCAATCTGGCTAAGAAGAACTACGACGACGATGACGAACAATGACATCATATTGACGAAAAAGGGAAGATGAACGGTTTTTTCAGGAGAAAAGATCTCTTTAACCGATGCAAAATAGCCAGCTCGAGCTGCTATCCTATAGTCTATCTTCTCAAATTATTACTTGACTCCTGTTTGACAAACACTTGACTCACTTACATACAGTCATGCATTTTATGGGGCTTACGACAGTAGGCCTAGCTTAATGTTGGTGTCTTTCGGACATCTGTTGCACTGACGTGTTAATGGATTTCTCAAAAATGCGTGTTGTTGAGGTAGCGCGATCCGCCGAAGGAAAGGTTTCCTAATAAGTGACCCATCTGACCAAAACCAGGCATGTGTCGGTTTTGTACAAATTGAGTGCAACTCAACTTTTAAAAGAATAATGTCTCTTCTTTAAAATGACGCGAATCTTACTGTTCTACCAATTTCACATGTTCCTATTCAAAGTTATGAGTAAAATTGCGGTTCAACCGTTCGAACTACAATTCTGAGAAAAATTCATTTAAAGTTTCCTATAACTTCGCAATGCAAGATTCTTTAGCAACCGTGTTAAGCATAATCGGCGAGATGGAAGTCTGGGCTTTTTACCCATGCCTCGTTTGTCATGCTAGCCGTATTCCGAATAATTATGGCCAATAATGGCGGGAAATCGAAAATTTCGGGAAGTCATTGATTTTCTAAACAATAACCACTTCAAAATCATCAAAAATACCATTTAAATAATATGTTGTCACAAATTTTTCTAATGCGTTTAAAAGATACACACATACATACATACATACATACATACATACATACATACATACATACATACATACATACATACATACATACATACATACATACATACATACATACATACATACATACATACATACATACATACATACATACATACATACAAGATAAATGACGCAGCAATGCATCCAACCAACATTATTATCAAATTTTCTCGCGGTAAGGTACATTAATTTTTCTACCTCTCACGGATTTTATGGGGTTCAGCGAAACCCACTTTGGGAAATATTGATATTGCTAGGCCTACAAATGATACAAGGACACTCGCTGACACGTAACATATCGGGTCATATCGATTTTAAGTCGGTTATCTTCTTTAGCAAGGGTTTTCCATTGAAGACGTTTACTCTCGACGTGAACCGTTCGTATCCTCTCGTCAATCAATAAGCCTACATGTAGGGCTATAGACGGTCGTTCGACAAAAGACAGCCAGCAGATGTCGAGTGTGATGAACCGTGAACAGAAGGTTAATTGACGCAATTGAATATAGGCTACAAGCCTATAAGCTCTGTTTTTCGACAGGTAGGCTATAGGCCTAAGCCTTACAGCTCTGTGCAGGGCGCAAGCGAGACTCAACTTTAGGGCCTATAGATAAATCAATGGACTATTATATTATATATAGGCTATAAGGGCTGTTACAGTAGGAGTTAAATATAGTCGGTTCATGATCGATGAACCTCGTGTCCCGTAATATTTTGAGAATTATTTATGGAAATAATGATTTTTAAAATGAGTTGCCTAATCATAAACGCTCAAATGAAATCATGATTAGAAGAGTCATGAACCTTTTACCTGTTAGGGAGGTTAAAGAACAATTAAGACCTACCTATCTATTTAAGTTCAACCTACCTATTTAAGTTCCTCCTTCTCTTGCTCCACCTCCTCCTTTTTCTTTTTCTTCTTTTCTTTTTCCTCTTTTTTCCCTTTTTCTTTTTCTTTCTCTTTTTCTTCTTCCTCCTTCTCCTTCGTTCTCTTCCTTCTCATTCTGCTCCACTTCTCTTTTCCTCCTCCTCCTTCTCCTGCCTCCTCTTCTTATTCCATCTTCTTCTCTTCCTCCTCCTGCTTCCTTTTCCTCCTTCCTTATCTTACATCTCCTCCTCCTACTTCTTCTCCTCTTCATGTTTCTTCTTTCATTTCCTCCTTCCTTATCTTAGGCTACTTTTCCATCCCACTCCTTCTCCTTCTTCCTCTTCTTGTTTCTCCTCCTTCTCCTTCATTTTCCTCCTTATCCTAGTTTTCTCATCCTTCTCCTTCTTCCTAATTCTTCTCCTCCCCTCCTCCTCCTCTTCTCAATTTAGGCTACGAACGCTATGATCATAATATTATGATTATGATCGATTTTTCTTCTACACAACCCAGAGCGTGGTATCACATAGTATCTAATTAAGTCATTTCGTCACTGTTGCTTCTAAATAGTACGTGATAATTTCGCGGCAAAAAGGTTTATATGAAATTAAATTTAGCTTACTCACTGACATAATCAAAATACTCTGGAACCAGCTAACTCTCTGCCAAGGATGCCACTCATAGCTTTTTCCACCTAAATCTAGGTGTTTTCGGTCTGGTCTAGGTTTCTAGGTTTTTCTGTCAGGATCTAGCCGTTTTTCTCAAGGCGGTTTTTCCGACTTTTACACATAAAAATATTGATTTTTAGATGAAAATGCAAAAAAGACGTGAAAAAAGACGAAAATTTTGTGAATTTGGACCAACAATATTGTAAATTTTTTAGCGAAAGACTCTAAAAAAGATCATCAGAAATTTTATCGGGAAGGAAAAGAGAGCAAATTTTAATCATCGGATGACTAGAAAAAAGGTCGTCAGAAATTTCAAACCAAAAAAATGAAAAATTCGTGCATTCTCCAGAAAAATTGTCAATTTAGCCTTTTCCAGTCTTTGTTTTGACCGGATCTGACATGTTTTAAAATTCAGAGTGGCATCCCTGCTCTCTGCTGAATAGTTCAGGGTTGCCAGATTTCGGAAAAATTAATTTTGTCTCGAGATTTTGAAAAAAAGTCGCGAAAATCGCGAGATCATCGAGCTTTTTTATTTCGGTCGCGAAAATTTCTTCTGACGATTGAAAAAAAAAGGTCGTCAAATTTTTTACGTCCTTTTTTGAGTCTTTTCGATCGAAATCTCGTGGAAAATATCCTTTTTTGCTCAAAAAACCCCAAAAGTCGCTCAAAAAACCCCAAAAGTCGCTCAAAACCCCCAAAAGTCGCTCAAAAAACCCCAAAAGTCGCCCAAAAAAGTCGCCTCCGCGACCGCGAGGCAATTCAAAAGTAGCCCAAAAAGCGCGAGTCGCGAGGACGAAATTTTCAGTCGCGAGCGATTTCAAAAGTCGCCCAATTCGCGCTTTTCGCGACGACCTGGCAACCCTGGAATAGTTAGCGATATTATAAGTAATACTCGACAGCGTTGGAGTTGAACCAAGTTGAACACGTTTGCTGTTATTTTGAACAAATTTCTTAGTTGGCGCTATTGTTATTGCTACGAACAAATTAAAATTCGATAAATTTCTTGAAAAACTGAAAATTAAGTATGTTGTCCACTATTTTAAGGCAGAAACGTGTTTTGTTTACATCTGTCCAACATTGTTTTGCAATTATGCATTAAAAACAGCAGTATGTGCTTGTGTTGAGTTGTTATTGTTTGGTCTCATCAACTGTCAACAATGTGGCCTGATTTCATACTGAAGGTGTTTGAAGCATACGTTTATTTCGGACTTCCATACTGCATAAACATACTTCTTTGTATTATTATTGCTTGTAGTTGGAACACTATTTTAGGCAGGCTTAAACCGTTTTCCTCTACCTCGCTTTCTTATTTAATTGTTAACATCACTTGGGTCATAAATTTATTATTAGTTGATTTTACATCAGGATCTTGATTGTGATTTTTACAGAATGGCGGAGCATGTATTAGACTACAGTAATAAACTGATTCTGGCTCCAATGGTGCGCATTAGCATGCTTCCTATGAGACTCGTAGCACTTGATTATGGAGCTGATGTTGTCTACTGTGAAGTAAGTATCCATGCAGTATTTGTTACTGGTGTAAGTGTTGTTTACTGGTTTACTGTGCGCGTGCACTGTGCAGCATTGTCAGTAATATTATCTGACTCAGGAGAAGGTCTCTGACCAAGATAGTTCAGTCAGAGTTGAGGAGATCCAACACAGTTGTAAATCAGCTTTATATATGAAAATTGCTTGATTTCCAAGGTCACTGAACCTGTTATGGTTACCAGGTAATTTAGGTTTCACATGAGCTATAGGTGATAGAAGAATGTTCCTAGGGTCTATATTATAGTTTTCTGAGTGTTGGAAGCAAAAATGGTACGTTCAAATATTGTTTGACCATTGCATGACTCTTTAGTTCAAGGTTACTTGACCTGGCATGGTTAACCTTGGGTTCCTAGGAAGTAAAAGTACTAAGGTATCGTTATTGACCAGTGTGTATTTTATGGTTTTTCAGACATCCCAATATAAACCTTGGCTCCAATATATAGTTTGATCTGCTACAGTGTGACCTTGGTTTACATGGGGAACTGCAGGTTCACTGACTGAAATGGTGTTTAGATCTATTAAGAAAAAACTCAAGGCTCATTCTTTTGTTGTATTATTTCTGCAGGAAATTGTGGATTACAAAATGCTGCAGTGTAAGCGCATCAAGAATGGTAAGTTTTTTCTTTGCAACTTAAACTCAGCTCAGATTAGTATTACTGAAAGTCGCTAATTTGTGCGAGTCTGTAAGAGACACTTTATGTATCTGGAATTGTTTGATAAAGTAAATTATGGATTTTATGTAGGGATTAATGTAGATATATTATGACAGCGTCATAATAATGTGTGCCAGTAAAACATGTCTATTGCTGGGCTGGCCCATGTGTTTATTTTTAGTTACATGCATAACTGAATATCTAATTATCGACAGTTTGCTTACAGTCGTTTGGTGTATTATAATTATCAAAAAAATGTCTTCACTGAGCTCTTCTACAGCATATTACATAATTACTTGTTTAGCTTTTTTAACTGAAGCTTGATAACATGTGAAATAAGTTGCAGGTGGTTCTGTTTGACTTTTTTATAGATATCCTGGGAACAGTTGATTACGTGTGGAACGATGGAACAGTTGTCTTCCGCACATGTCCTCTGGAACAAGGAAAAATTGTCTTTCAAATTGTTGGTGTTAAATTATTTTTTTTCTCGTAATTTCTGCCTTATTTCAAACCATAGCCAATGACCATGGCTAGCAATATTTAGTGGTTATTTTGAAGAGGAGAACTGTTCTGGGCATCAGTGTGTTGTAGGCCCATTTGGTAGGTCCAGTAGTTTTTAATTAGGGTCAAGTAGGCATTTCCAGCAGTTTTTAATTAGGGTCAAATAATTAATTTATAGATTTATAATCAAGAACAAGTATTATCTAGAGCATGTTTAACTTCAAATATTAAAGACATTTTGGCAACCCTTGTTTGTACAATTGATAGTTTTGACAGAAATTAATGTCTGCTGCTTAGCTTAAATTTTATGACCTTATTACATCTTAGAATTTTTATGACCTATTTTTTTATTTTCGATCTTGTTTTCTCACGTTTTGCTGACTTTTGTAGGAAATTTGCTAATTTGTAATTCCCCAGATTTGTTTTACCTTTTTTAGTTAGTGACGCCCACCTATTACAGGAGCAAGTTGAATAAATGGGTGGCATATTCCTAATTCTAATTTAGGGGTGTGGGCACTGTGGGGGGTAGATTACCTTCTATGACATTGCATCTTCTTTTTGTGCCATATTGAATTGCTTCTGATATTGCATTTTACTGCATCGACAATGCATCCTGCATAATTGGTAACGCTGCCTCAAGTGCACATATAATGTTAATAGCAAATGTCCTGTCTTTTTCTTTTGCAGGGTACATCAGATGCCAGCAGAGCTCTTCAGGTGGCCAAAATGGTGTATGTATTAAATTTAATGTTATGAAACTTAGCATGTCTTTAACACAAGCTTAAACAATAAGCTGTTCATGATTTTCCAGGACTCACTTCTGGTGTTAAACTTTATTTTTCTGATGTGAAACTCAGCATGTTTAACACTTTGGTGGTGAGTGTGTACTAAGAGTGACTGGAAAATCAATTCAGATCATTGTGACAGTGGGTTTTTTGGGGGGCCGGGGGTGGTAATAGAAACCCTGCAGCTTGAGCTGATACTTGATCCCAAACCTTAGGTATTTTACATTTACCAGTTATATTTAATTTATCTTTACAATGAACAAAGCTTGAAAGATTGTACATGTACAGTTCATGCTAGTACTTGTATTACTGTGGCTGTTTTTTTTTCCTTTATATACTTATTGTTATTTCCATGAATAGTAGCGCCATAAGTCACTCAAATCCTAAATTTTGTAGCTGTGGCTATGCTCAGAGTGCCTCTGAGTAGGTCTCTTGAAGATGTGCTATATAAATTCTCAATATGAATGATTTTGTATGGACTTAGTATCAATGATGGTCCTTAGCTCTAATGCCATGAGAATGGTTTAGTCCCCTCTTGATAGTTCGAGTCCTGTGTGTGTTTTATGCAGCATTGTGTTGTATTGTTGATATTATATCTGTGATATTTTTTAGATGGTCTTTGTAGTGTAGTATTGCTACTGTTTTAAATACAAGATTGAGTAGAGATCTTGAAAGAGTGCTATATAAATTTACGGGATTGATTGGTGTGAACAAATGTTATTTTGTTTCTCTTCAGAGAGAACGATGTTGCTGGAATAGATGTGAACATGGGTTGTCCAAAAGAATTCTCAATCAAGGTCTGAATACTGAATGATTTGCTTTGCTGAAGCGCAGACGTAGTGTGAAGGATTGCTATGTCCAGACCTACAGCATGGAGCACATGATTTTTCATAAAGTCTGTGGTTTAAAACTTCAGTTAATGGTGTACCAGCTTTTAGTGGTTCTGAACTTCTTAACAGATGCTTTGCATGCCTCAGATCAGGGCCGGATTAAGAAATGTGGGGGCCCTGTTTGGAAAATTTTGTGGGATCTTCGATTGAAAAATCTGATGACCTTTTTTAGTCATTTGGTCAAAATTTCGTCAAAATATACCAATATTTCCCAAATATTTCTCGTGTATGTGGGCCCCCTAAAGTGATGGGGCCCCTGTTCGGCCGAACATGTTGAACATGCCTTAATCCGGCCCTGCCTCAGGTGCATGTATACTTTCTACAATAAAACTTTCTGAGAAGTTATACACACATTATATGCATAACCTGCTTATAGAAATACATTCAAACATCTGAATATGCCCATGAAGCACTAAAGCATCTTACTCAAATGCTGCTATGTGCACCTTAGATGCACTAGACTGCTAGTTTAGTGGTAAGAATGTCGTTTTTCAGTAAATATTATATTGCATGAGTAATTTGGTTTCTTTGTTATTCAATTTATGGCTATTTTATTTTGTGAATTAACGTGTTTTTTTTCTGGTTTAGGGTGGAATGGGTGCAGCTCTGATGACACAGCCAGAGAAAGTTTCAGAGGTATGTCAGTTTGGGTTTACTATCTTTGACCTCTATTATATTTGACCATACACATAATTGTGGCTGCTTTTGGAACCTCTTAAAGATGCTGCAGGAAGTGTCATAAACTATCCGGCAGTTAATTCGCTTATCTTTCATCTGTTTCCATTGAAAATCTTAGGGGGTAAGAAAAGGGGAAAGGTCATTCCAAGAGGAAGGGCCCACGAAAGCAATTGCAAGTTATTATGGGTCATGGCAGTCATTGCCTGAAGGACAAAAAGATCAAGACAGTCTAGAGAGCAGAGAGGATGAGGACTTTGAGGAGAGACAGCAGAGGTGGACTTGCACATCAGATTACAACGGTACTTGTAAGCTCATAATCGCTTAGTTCTGGAAACCATGAGCAAGATCTGATTTGAGGAATAACGGGAAGCCAATGCAGTTCCTCAGTCATGTAATTTATTAGTTGAAATGTGACGGAAGTGAGAATTTTTGCATGCATCTGAGCATTTATGTAGATCCAGTATTGCACATGGGTGCTTAAATATGGCTATCTTGGCGAAGCCAGTGCAACTTTAGGTAGAATAAAAGCTTTTATTTTTAAACAGAATCATAAATAAGTATTGCGTAAATCAGGGGTCTCAAACTCAAGTCATCATGTGGGCCAAATTTGAGAATTTACAGTGTCTCGCGGGCCGCAACATGAAATTATGTCTTGCAAGTTAAACTATTTATATGGGGTGAGGGTTACAATGCTGTAGGCCTAATAATGATATAGTCCTGTAAAATCACCTAAGTTAATATTATACTTTCAGTGTAACCATACTGGTACTATACACAAAATTGAAAACTCAGAGTCACAAAGATAGAGCCTATGAAGAGCATCAATAGCACATTTAGTAAGCCTAATAGGCCTACCTACAACTAAACTTGTGGAATCTTTAAATGCTAAAGTATTATAGTGAGTAGTGTCAGAGGCGGATATGACCAGGAAGCAAAGACTTGACATGAGCTGTAAAAAAGCCATGAAAGTCGGATCATGGAACGTCAGAAGCATGCAGAGTGGGAAGATGGACATCATCCAAAAAGAGATGGGAAGGATGGATATAGCGATACTGGGATTATGTGAGACAAAATGGAAGGGAAAAGGACATTTTAGTTGGAACGGTTTTAAGATAGTAATGTCTGGGCAGGATGAGAGGAGAAGAAACGGAGTAGCAATCATGTGCGATAGAACGAGCGCTGATGCGATAATGGGTTATAATACAGTGAGTGACAGAGTACTGAGTGTAAGATTTCGTGGTGGAAAGATCAACACAACAATCATACAAGTATATGCCCCTACAACGATGGCGACGGAGGAGGAGCAGGAAGCTTTCTACTTGGACCTGCAAGGAACAATTGACACAACACCGAGAGGAGACATACTGGTGATTATGGGTGACTTCAATGCGAAAGTTGGTGAGGACAGAAATGGAAAGGATGAAGTCGTGGGTAAGTACGGACTGGGTGTACGGAATGAGGCAGGGGAGAGAATGGTGGAGTTCTGTGCTTCCAATGAGCTAAGAATAATGAACACATGGTTCGAACAACCGAAAAGAAGACTTTATACATGGACGACACCGGATGGAAAACACAGGAATCAGATCGACTACGTGGTGGTGAACAAAAGATGGAAGAGCACAATAAAAGACGTAAGAACAAGACCGGGGGCGGATTGCGGAACAGACCACGAGCTATTAGTGGCTACATTGCAGCTAAAGTTGAAGAAGATGAAGAGAGATAAAAGACTGACCAGTTTTGATTGCAAAGGCATAACACCAGAATACAGAGTAGAGATAAAGAATAGGTTTGAGATCTTAGAGACAGACGATACAATGGAAGAGCAGGATACGAACACGTTATGGACAAAGATGAAAACTGCGATCCAGGAGACTGCGGAGAAACATGTACCAAAGAAAACGTCAAGGAAAACTACCACATGGCTATCCAAAGAGACCATTGAGGTGGCAATAGAAAGGAGAGAAGCAAAGAAGGAAGGGAACAGGGATAGGGTAAAAACCTTGAATAAGACCTTCCAAAGGAAGGCAAGGGAGGATAAAGAAAACCATCTAAAGGAAATGTGTAGGGAGCTGGAGGAAGAAGGAAAGAAAGGAAGGACTAAAGAACTGTTCGCAAAGATGAAGGAAATAACGAAGACAGCAGGCCCTAGAATGGGTTCACTCAAGACGAAGGATGGGAAGATAATAGGAGATGAGGAGGAGATAAAGGAAAGGTGGAGAGAGTATACGGAAGAGTTGTACATGGAAGATGAATGTGTCGAGAAGGAAAACATCAAAATAGAGGAAGTCGAAAACGAACCAGAGATATTGGAGGTAGAGGTGGAGTGGGCGATAAAACAGCTCAAGGACAACAAAGCGCCAGGACATGATGGAATACCTATAGAACTGGTAAAGGCGGGAGATGAAGCAGTGGTGAGAACTATTACAAAACTATGCAATCAAATCTGGAGAACTGGGCAGTGGCCGGAGGACTGGAAAAGGTCCGTGTTCATACCAATATTCAAGAAAGGAGACGCGAGAGAGTGTGGAAATTATCGAACGATAGCGATGATATCGCACACGAGCAAAATACTTCTCAAAATAATCCACAAAAGAATGGAGAAGACAATTGAAAGGGAATTACCAACCAATCAAGCGGGATTTAGGAAGGCGCGAGGAACGCGCGATCACATCGCCAATATAAGGTGGATTATGGAGAGACAGAGGGAATACGGGCAACAGGTGCATATGTGTTTTATAGACTACAGCAAGGCGTTTGATTGCATAGACCATACACTACTGTGGCGGACACTAGTTGAGATGGGAATTCCGAAGCATTTGGTTAAACTACTAAAGGGCCTCTATGTGGATCAAGAAGCGGTAATAAGAACTGAATATGGTGACACAGGGAAATTTAAAATAAGGAAAGGAGTGAGGCAGGGGTGCATTTTGTCCCCTTTCCTGTTCAATCTGTATGCCGAGAGAATTATGAGGAGGGCTGGATTGGAGGAGGCAACAGAAGGGGTAAGGATAGCGGGGAAAATACTGAATAATCTGAGGTACGCCGATGATACGACATTATTGGCGGGTAAGAGGGACGACCTAGTCGAGTTAATAAGAAGAGTCAGGAAGGAAAGCGAAAAGGCGGGACTATACTTCAATGTAAAGAAAACAAAGGTTATGACAACTGCAACATGGAAAAACTTTGAGGTGGATGGAGAAACGATAGAGGTAGTATCGAGCTTCACATTCCTGGGATCTATGATAGAGAAGGAGGGAAGAAGTGATATGGAAATAAGGAGGAGGGTAACAATGGGGAAAACGGCAATGAACGGTCTGGAAAAGATTTGGAAGGACAAATACGTGAGCAGGGAAACAAAGAAAAGACTGGTAAGAGCACTGATCTTCCCAGTCGTCCTATATGGATGCGAGACATGGACAAAGACACGAGATATGGAAAAGAAAATCAACGCGTGTGAGATGTGTGTTTGGAGAAAGATGCTAAGGATTTCATGGACGGAGAAGAGAACTAACGAATCGGTGCGCGAGGAGCTCGGATTAGAGAGGGAGGAGACACTGCAGCAAACAGCAACTTGGAGGAAATTGAGCTACTTCGGCCATGTGATGAGATCTAACGGTTTGGAAAAGGAGCTGATGACGGCATGCGGTGAGGGACGGAGAAGATGCGGAAGACCAAGGAAGAAATGGTTGGATGAAGTACAGGAAAAGTCTGGCATGAGACTGGAGGAACTAAGAGAGGCGACTAGGGAGAGGATCAACTGGAGAAGATGCACCAGGGCTTTCGCCAGAGCTCCAGTAGCTGACGGCACCAGGTGACCAGGTGAGTGTCAGAGGTGATCAGGTGTGATTAGATACACATCATCTGACAATGTTTTCCAACTACGAGAACATCATTGTTTAGTTTTATCTTTTGAGATGCGAAGAATCAGAGTAATAGGCCTACATCTTCCACATATTCACCCGTAACTGTCAGACGTGTCATTTGAGATTTATGAATTTTCATTAACTAATGAAAAGGCTCTTCACATAATAATTATTAGGCCTATGTAGGTAATGCCAAATATCGCCATTAGCGTGTTGCAGTTCTGCAGGTGCAGATTTTGGAATTTGTCTTGTAGAAAAGTGTAGATTATCGGAATATCAACCTCAATGTAGGCTTAGGGCCTACTTCTGCTTCAGCATGGTATTACATTGAAGGCCCACTATAATTCTATATGCATATCTGCTGTTGCAGATTGAATATCCAGAGCAAAACCTAGAAGAAAACAGTTTGAACCTTGGCTCAAATCTCAAAAGAAAAGCAGAATTCTGTTTTTAACCAATTTCTTTCTTTAAATAAAAAATAAAAATGAAAACCAGATGGTTCTCGCGGGCCGCATTATTCGGGTCCACGGGCCGCATGCGGGCCGCGTGTTTGAGACCCCTGGCGTAAATGTTAGAATCTTAGCTGAGATGCAATTCTTTATGAAACCTTATTATAGGCAATTTGAAGATTTTTGTCAGAACTTTATGATATGGATGAAATAGCCTGCAGCACGAAAATCTATCGTAAATGTGTTTAGGAACAATATAACTAGATGATCTCCAGAATTAAGATGATGGCGTGAATTAACTATTATTATTCTTATTATGTCTTTTTCTAGATTCTGAAAACTTTAGTGAATGGAGTTTCAAAACCAGTAACCTGTAAAATCAGAATCATGCCAACGGTAATAATTGATCAATTTCTTTTTATCAACTGCATTATTACTATTATTAGTATTCCTTTATTGACACAAACGCAAACAGGGTACACAGGCTGCAGTTTAGAGTTTAAAAACTGTTGAAATGCTTTTGATCCTGTGTTTGGTGGCAAATTCCTCCAGAGGCTTGGAACCGCAGAGGACAAGGCATGTACATATCATGAGATACATGATTGCCTATTGATTGATTTGCTTGGCTGTAGATGTTTCAAATCTCAAAGCATGAATAATGGACGTGCAGTTGGTGCACTGATAACAAACACTCTTTTTATTTCTCGTTAGCTTGAGGAGACGATGAGTTTGGTGAAGCGGATTGAGACGACGGGAGTGAAGGCGATCGCGGTTCACGGGCGAATGCGAGAGGAGCGACCGAATCACGCCAACCACGATGACGTCATCGCTGCCGTGGCAAAGAGTGCCTCCGTTCCAATCATTGCGAAGTGAGTGTATATGTTGTGGAAACCAATGCGGTAAATCTTGAAAGGGCGCTACAACAAGTGCTCACACATACATACAGCGCGGAAAAAATTAATTAGAAGCCTTGGAATTGTTGTGCAGAGTAATTTGCATCCAGGCTATTTATAAATTATTTTGGTTAGTACTGTGGACATTTTAATCAGAGCCTTTAGGAAGGGTGGTGGTTTTCTTGAATATCATTCCATCTTTTGGGTGATGTGTAAAAACTGCAACCTCTCCAGGTAGTTGGAAACTGGCCAGTCTTCTTCGTTGGTTGCAGTATTTAACAGTGAAAAACCACTGGACCCTGAGTTCTCTTAAGGTAAATCATCATCATCAATATCCTTAGGCTCAATACCCGTAGGAATCCG
Source organism: Lumbricus rubellus (assembly GCA_945859605.1). NCBI lineage: Eukaryota > Metazoa > Annelida > Clitellata > Crassiclitellata > Lumbricidae > Lumbricus > Lumbricus rubellus. The sequence continues at coordinate 39,945,606 of OX243815.1, read as the reverse complement.
ACGCCACTCTGTGTCTGAGTCTGTCAAGATGTGTCATGTAGCCCAGCCTCAACCGGTCCGGTCAGCAGGTCTGCTCCATACCATTAACATCTTGAAGCAACTAGACCACCTTGTCTGATTGAAGAGAATCGTGGGAAAGAGGCATGAAGGACAACGTGGGTCAATGCCCGTATGTGTCCCACGCTCTCTCCTCCGACTCTCTCCACCAGTCTGTCCTGACCGGCCTGTGCATGTATGCTCCACATCATGACACCTAGAAGCATCTGGGTCGCTATGTCACTTGTGTCGTGGTTTTTACGTTCTAAATTAAGGTAAATATGGCCTAGCAATTATTACTTAATTATTTCTTTCTTTTTACAGTTAATTTTGTTATTGAGATATGGATCTAATTTCTTTTGCTGACTTACTTTTCCTTTCTTTTATTTCTAACAGCGGTGGTTCGTCGAACATGAACTGTTTCGCAGATGTTGAACATTTTCGACACGAGACTGGTACCACGTCGGTCATGATTGCTCGTGCGGCTATGTGGAATCCTTCGATATTTTCAAAGAAGGGCGTGGAACCACTCGATGATGTCATCAAGAATTATTTGAAATATGTTAGCTGTTTATATTGTTCTTTCCATTTTTGAGATATTCTTTTTGGTCATCTGTTACTGTAGAGATGTTATTTCTGCGAAATAAGTTGGTCCGTAACTTGAAACCGTGATGTTGTATAATCGCTGTCGGAACACTGTAGTAAAACATTTATGTATTTAACATCTCTAACATTAATAATTTAACTTAATTTATTCAAATTTTCTTCACCACTGTTTGCACTCTGACAGTGCCAGTCCCAAGTCTGGATAAGGAAGGAGGGTGACGCTCGCTAATGATCTCTATTATAAATACAGGATGTCATTGGACAGAAGCTTCTACTACTACTACTACTACTTAATAATTTATTTAGCACCTTTTATGTTAAACTGTTTTTCACCTCTTAAAATTAATTAATTTAACTCCTTTTTTTACAACACTCAACATCATTTACTATACCTTTTAGCATAAATTAATTTAGTCACTTTACAACTGCAGCATACATAATATGCAATGTTATACATGTTTTCTTTATATTGGAGTGTAAGATAAATTTCCAGTTTGCTGTTTTCATTTAGAGATATCAGGCAGACGATGCTGACCACAGAAATTCAACTGATCTCACGTTACTTTACATTCATTTACGCTATAGATCGTTTGTTACTGGAGTGCTCTGATCTGTGTTGTGTTGTTTCAGGCCGTTCAGTTTGATAGTCCGTTGCCAGGCACGAAGTACTGTGTCCAGCAGATGCTACACGAGGAGCTCGATCAACAGAGAGGACGAGCGCTGCTTTCGACTGCGTCTGTCAGAGACATCTGGTGAGAAAGTTCTTGTCTTCACACAATGGATGCATGGGGTGGAGTGGGTGGGGGGGGGGCAATGAATTTGGGACTAGGATAATCATGGCCATCTGAGGCATATGGGAGCGGAGGGGATTTATGGTAATGATTATAACACTCTGGCATGAAGAGTGCGCAGTGATTAAAGCGATTTGGGTGAGCAGTGGGAACGCCGATTGGGTGAGCAGTGGGAACGCCGATTGGGTGAGCAGTGGGAACGCCGATTGGGTGAGCTGTGGGAACGCTGATTGGGTGAGCAGTGGGAACGCCGATTGGGTGAGCAGTGGGAACGCCGATTGGGTGAGCAGTTGGAATGCCTAAGAAGAGTTTTATTGCAATGCATGTGTTTCAATGGTTCCATGTGGTTGAGCAGCGGGAAAGCAAGAGAGAATTTCTAGAGTGGCACTGGGAACGCCGTTCCCACTCGTCCCTACCTACTTTCAACCCTGAGAGCGTACGGTTGCGGGATCGCTTCCCGCTGCCGTCCCATAGGTCCACTCAACCTTCCATTCAGCAGATGGCGCTGGTGAAATGAGTAGTAGGATGTTTGTTTGTTTGTTTGTTTGTATGTGCACTTGTTATAGCGCCCCTTCAAGCTCTCTCTACTCAGAGGCGTTCCCGATGCAGAGCGGACACTGCATCGTAGTTTCACGCCGAAGCGCTGAGCAATTGTAAGTGAAGGACTTGCCCAAGGTCCTTACGCGGGGAGGTGGATTCGAACCTCGGACCTTCCGGCTCCAAGGCAACGACGCCACCACTAGACCACCGCGCCCCACAGTCTGCAGCCCCATGTTGGCTGCAGACTGTCAAACTTGACTCCTGTAAATAACTTGTGTTCATCCATCCTACTAATTGTAATCGTTCTGCATGTTGTCAGTTTGAAATTAAATGAAGATTATTATTATTATTATTCAAAACAAGAATTACCCCATCAGCTTTCATTCATTAATTCAGAGGACTTAATGATCACTACTTACATTTGAAAAGTAGCACGATGAACTCACGTTTCAGTATAATTACATTACATTGCATTTCTTGACAGCACATTGCATTACGTGACAGCACATTGCATTACGTGACAGCGCATTGCATTACTTGACAGTGCATTGCATTACGTGACAGTGCATTGCATTACTTGACAGTGCATTACATGACAGTGCATTGCATTATTTGAAAGTGCATTGCATTACATGACAGTGCATTGCATTACTTGACAGTGCATTGCATTACATGTCAGTGCATTGCATTACTTGACAGTGCATTGCATTACATGACAGTGCATTGCATTACTTGACAGTGCATTGCATTACTTGACAGTGCATTGCATTACATGACAGTGCATTCCATTACATGACAGTGCATTGCATTACTTGACAGTGCATTGCATTACATGACAGTGCTACGATCGTAACCGTCTGGTTTGGCTTTGTAGCGCCATCTGGGGATTGGCGGATTACTACGACAGCGTCATTTTGAGTCGTGAACTGAAGCGACTTGAGTCGGGAATGTCCGATTCGCAGTACAAGACGCGCATTGAACCCGATGGGTCAACCATTCTTGAGATGGATTGTAAATTTGACAGGTGACAAGACTCATCCATTTGTAGATTCTAGAAGTAATTGATTGATACCTTGGGGTAGTCCACCTGTTTTGTACGCAGGAAGGGGAGGGGTCACTGGATTTAGGCGATTTGCGTGTAGGTGCTGCGTACGGCCGGGGGGTAGTGTCTCGATAAAATGTATGCTAGCTCTTTCTTTATATGGCACAGGTTTAAGTGTGGCACTGGCTGTGCTGAATTAACTATGTGCCAAATGTAGATGTGGACATCCTCACTGGTCAATGGTCATAGCCCCACCCTGTTGTCTGCATTTCAATTACCCCTCCCTCCTTGTTGCGGATGTTCTTTATGGATGGCTTACGATTCTGGACTATTTTCTCACTTGAAGCGGTCATCAACTGAAGCATTTTTTATGTTATTATATAGAATTGATTGGATCAGATTAAATTATTACACGTGCATTTGTGGTGATAGTTAAACAGTTACTGTTAACTTTTAGTTTATGTATTACTAAACTGATACTTTGCTTACGTTTGAAATTTTGAATGTTGTCTGAAGACCTATTTTGATCACTATTCGATCGAATAGCTGGTCAAATTATTTTTATTCGGCCGAATAGTGATATTCACCTATTCGGTGAAGCCCTAAAATATGTTGAAAATTTGTAAGTATATAAATCTATTTATAAATGCTCAGCTGTTGACTTATGTAGCACTACCAAGAACACAGTTTGTGCTTGTGTTCAAGAACACGGTTTGTGCTTGTGTTCAAGAACACGGTTTGTGCTTGTGTTCAAGAACACGGTTTGTGTTTGTGTTCAAGAACACAGTTTGTGCTTGTGTTCAAGAACACGGTTTGTGCTTGTGTTTAGGCGGATGTGCAAAAACGGCCTCAGTCCGAAGTTTGTTCTCTATCAGTGGGCAGTTCGTCACAAGTACGACCCTCCTAAATACGAAACAGTAGGTTTGGCGTTACAGCTTTAAAGTGAAATCATAAAAGTTTTATTCTAGAAGTTCATCTGTTGTTTTTTCCACATGATATACTATTAAAGCTGTTGATAAATAAAATACTTATTGACTGAATTGTAAACTTTTGAATAAAGTTTTAATCGATTGCGTTGTAAACTATTCATATGATGCTAGATTTATTTTGTGCAAGATACTACATATTCAAAGATTTAATAATATATGTGGGGCACGGCGATGTAGTGGGTATGTTCGTTGCCTTGCAGCCAAAGGGTTGTAGGTTCGAATCCACCTCAAGTTGCCACGTAGGGACCTTGGGCAAGTCCTTCACTTACAATTGCTCAGCGCTTCGGTATGAAACTCCAATACAGTGTCCGCTCTGTAGTCGGGAGCGCCTCTGAGTAGTGAGCTTGAAAGGGCGCTATAACAAGTACACATACAATGTACATACAAAAGCATCAGATGTGTATGTGGAATAATGGTTAGTTCATGCAGGTTGGTGAGAATAAACAGGCAATACCGAAGAATGGTGTTCCAGATGCTAGGCACTGTTGAGGATATGAAGTCTTGCATTGGATCCCATTTCTGGATTTTTTTCACCATTTCCCAACAGGCCAACATGGCAAGTGCAGTTTTGGGGAATTAATTAGATATGCTGTTTGCTTGTGTAAATTCTAGAAATCAAGAGTGATCACATAATCAATGTATTCCTCTTATTATCACTTTGTCCCCATTGTCTTCTTATTGATGATTTCCTGAATCAATTATTAATCCCAATTCACTACAAGGCTGCATCTTGTTTCTCCAAAGGTTTCTCATCCAACCGACCGAATGTTTCGATCGATTCTGTCCTTCCAGAATCAAAAGTACTGCTCAACCATTTGGTAAGTACTAGTCTCAATGCATTTCACAAATAGATATACTATTATACTTGTATGCATAAACACATGTTAGACACATGTTGAGTGGTCCGGCTGCAATTATGTAATGGTGACTGTGCAGCACTATCTGGTAAATAACATGAAAACTAAAGGTTTACGAAAGGCAGAGTATTGGGGTGAAGTTCTCAAAATCAGGACAGTTTTGGCAATTGCTTTCATGGAACACAGCGAACACTGCAGGATTTTCCACTAGAAAAAGGGTATTATTTTTTGCCAACCCTGCATGCTGATGCTATGTGTAGGAGGTGCAAGTAAACATGTGCAGCACGACATGAAACCAAATAGATCTATATTAGCAGTGCACCATAGCCTATTAATTTTGTCATCATCATCATAACTCAGATTCAAACTTAACATGGTCAGTGACGCTCTTTTATGCAACCTTCTTGCAACAGTGATAGTAGTTGTGGTTTCTGTTTAAAGACACTGTTTGATAGTAAAGATCGTTATCGTTGCCCTCCTCCTTTATCCAGGCTTGGGACTGGCACCGTCAGAGTGCAAACAGTGGTGGAGTTAACACAGCCCCCAAAGACTATTATATACTTTTATGCAATCCTGAATCATACTGCACACTTAAAAATGAATACCGGTATATGGTCCTAGATTATGCTTTGACTCAATTCTTTTCTGCCAAACTTCAGGGACAAATCCAAGAAATTCTGTGAACAAGCCGCAGCCGATATCTGCATCCGAATCCTCGCGATGCAGCCGAGAGACGCGTCTCTGCCCTCGCCTCCAGAGCTTCCCTACATCACCGATGATGCTCATCCAGCGAGCAAAAGGTTACGCACAAGCGACGGAACGTCAGACGACATCCGTGATGTGAAACGCGAACTTAAAGACGAGAAATCGACGCAGAAAACTCCCGCTGGCGATAACCTGCAGAGTAGACATATCATGGTTCCGTTGGAAAGATGATCATGTGCATCTATTGACACTAGGAATTATGTGTATAATTACCAATTGTATGAGGTGCGTAAACTGCATATGTGTTCATTTTTGTGGCACGCTGTAGAACTAGTTTCGCAGTGCACAAGTGTAACTTAATAAGTGCTGTGAAACTCCAGAGAGGCTGTAAAACTGGTTCGGAAGGGCACAAGTCTAACTTCTTACTGTGAAACTCCAAGCAGACACTTTCATACAAGACCATTTGTACAGCTAGTCTGGCCCTCTCAAACCCGTGATTTGCAATGGGTTTTTCCTACAGAATGATTGACTAGTAAAGGTGCTGTATCAAAATGTAGTTGTATCATAATAGCAAGCCAGACAATAGCAATAAGGCATTCTAAGTTTTTTCTTTTACAAAAATTATGATGAACATGGAATGTTATAGTCGGGATGCTACAAAGCTTGCGTTACAAAAGCAATTCGATAGGCTAAAACAAAGTACATAATTCTCTACAACTTGGCTAAACATGTTACAGTTTGCATCTAGATTAAATGTATTGCCGTTCAATAAAGTGAAGTGTTGTTTAACATCTGTATTTGCTTTTGGATTTAAGCTGACATTACCAGTCATGCTGTTGAACGACTGTAAAATGGCTAACCATAGTTATATAAGCATTTTGCTGTCCCCTCCATGATTAGATATTAATAGATAAGCATCATACAATACATCATTATACTACAGAATTCGCAAGCAGTGCCAAAAAACAAGCAGCACTACAAAATTATTCAAGACCTGAAAACTTTGTCAGAATTACTACCTAGCTATTCACTGCATCATACAATTCCACTGTCACCAATCACCATAAACTAATATTGGCATTGTTTTACCAGTTAACATGCTGTATATTTTGAATGTGACATAGCGACCCAGATGCTTCAAGGTGTCATGATGTGGAGCAGACATGCACAGGCCGGTCAGGACAGACCAATGGAGAGAGTCGGGGGAGAGCGTGGGACACAACGGGCATTGACCCAGGTTGTCCTTCATGCTTCTCTCCCAACATTCTCTTCAATCAGACAAGGTGGTCTAGGTGCTCCAAGTTGTTTATGGTATGGAGCAGACCTGCTGACCAGACCGGTTGAGGCTGGGCAGCATGACGCGAGACAGACTCAGACAGAGAGTGGCGTCGGACTCTTACGGGCATTGAGCCCAACGATATTGATGATATTTTGAATGGGAGTTGGTTATTGTATCTGGATGTTGATGTGGCCCTTCATGCCAAACTACTGAAGGTACTTACTTTGTGGATATGGATGAGAACTGAGAAGGACAATAAATTCAGGCTTGAGATTAGATGGGCCAAGAAAAATTTCATTTAGACGACCATGGACTAACCGCTGGATCATTATGATGTACGCCAGCATCAGCAATGAGCTAAACAAGGTGCCTCTTTATGGTTGTGCTGTGCAGCACCAACGTGACCAGTCTCTACAGACTGAAGAGGTTGGACAAGAGTAGTAATAACAATGCCCCATGTGGACAAGAGTGGTGGTGCCTATGCTATTGACAAAACAGGAATGAAATTATTAACAGCAATGCTCAAATGAAATAACTGTGACAATTTAACTGATTTAACAGACATTAATTTTAAAACACTACATGTATTACCGAGTCATCGAAAACATTCTTCAAAAATTGGAATATATGTAGCTTCATACACAAATTCTTGCTTACATCGATTATAAAATATTAATACTACATGGCATTTACTTTATGCAACCAAAACATTCTACAACCAAATAAAAAAATCTATCTACCCAAACGAAGTTTACTTCCAACTCTTAAAGCTCAACGAATCTTCAATGGTATAAAAGACTGGAATGATACCACAAATTTAACCATTCCTGGAAGGATGGTGACCCTCAACAAATGCACTTGAACATACCCAATTCTACCCAATAATCTAGACCTACGTACAAAATTTTAACGAATCACTATACTGTAAAGAAAAACTTCAAGCATCGTTACGTTAGCAAGCATTCATGGTTTTACCCAAGGATTAAAAGTGCGATAGAGCTCCAAATTTCAGTTGAAAAGCAGTATCACAGTATTGCTGTTATTTAGACAATGCTCAGTGTCTGCGAGGCGCTAAATGTTCCACTTCCTGGCAATTCCACTGAACTGGAAACATGTCCCGCTTCAACGCACAACATGTGGATGTAGTCTTCACCAAGGTCGGACATCTGAAGGGCCTTCTCCTTCCAGGGATTCCAGACAACTAGAAAATATAAAAATGGATCGATGAGCACAAGAAAAGTTTAACATTCATCACTGACCTTTATGAATGGTTGCACCATTACAAAACATCAGTTACAGCATGAATAAGCACAAGTCATCAGGTAACACCACGGTAAACCATACTGACATTGTGATAGGTGGATTTAAATTTTCATGCAGCTGCATATAAATGCAAGTTTTCAAAATATTTATTTCATCATTTCTTTATATTAAAACTGAAAATACTCATGGGAAACAAATACATGGACTCTACAACAATATAGAATACATTGAAAAACTAGTCATATGATTTTCTTCTGTCAACTTTGTTATGACTGCGAGAATTTGGATGCAGCAAGCCTTTTCTAGTACACACTCATGCAGATGACACAGCGTAAATCAAACCTGTATCAGGTAAGTTGACTTTTTCAATGCGTACGGTTTTTCCACCAGTGAGACCAGAAATCTTGTGTTCTTTTGGAGTGTTAGGATAGACACTACAGTCCACAGACACAAAAACATAAACATTAACTAGCACCTGATGACTTTTTGCACAACAATTCTTCATGTATTTTCAAAAGAATTCACAATAACTCACTCATGCAAACACATCCACTTTGCAAATTAATATTGCTTCCCAGGATACACTAACAGCACAAATTCAATTGCCCAACCATCCATTCGTTAAGTAAATAAACTAGTGTCTGTCTCTCTACAGACTTCAGTATGGCATGCTGCTACGGGCTTCACATAATGCACACTTACAATTATATTAGTACATTGTGATGACTAAGAAGTGCATAAAAACAAAAATAAACAACAATTAAAACAAAAACAATAATAATAACGAGACTTACGCATCAACAAAGCGATCAAATTTTACAAGCTCACGATCTTCGATAAACGTCTCATCACCTCTAGTCTTCAAACAATAACAACAGCACAATCTTAACTCAAGTAAAAGTACATTAAGAAATGTAACTTAATGATGTTACACATGACAAAAGGCTAAAGATTAGCACAAGTGCAAAAACTTGAACACAGCAACCAGGCCCCAAAATCAACTGACCAAGAATGATCAAATTTAGACAATAATCAGAAGATATATAATCGTGGAAAACAGCAACTAAAACCATCTTACCTTGAAAAAAGAGCAACTCTTACAAGTCTCTTTTGAAGTGGTGCTATCTAAATGTGCAGTTGCGCTTACAATCGAAAAAATAGCAGAATGGAGAAAACCGAAAGCCAACACCCAGGTCTTTTTATTTTAGATCCACGATTCAATCAACGACAAGAGAATAGGCTTCAACATCGGTGTGAAACTTTAAACTGAAACTTTTGTGGTACAAGACTGACCTTGTCCACGTAGGACAGTCCCTTGAGATCAGAGACTGTGGCCAATGTCACGTCTGGTGTCCTGAAGTACGTGTGCAGAAGACAGGTAAAGTTCATCACATCACTGCCTAAATGAAAACCAGAACACGGTAAAATAAATCACAGTCTCAACAATTTTAGTACCCATAACTATAGCAGTTGTGTAAAGCAACCGAACACATTACCTGATAAGTAGATAACATTAAAACTTTATGTTTAAAAGAGCTGAGTGTCTGTACTCAGTGTGCACACTTCACGCATGGCAAGATGAAAAAGATGAAAAATTTATCCAGTATGCATGTTTTCCCTCTATGCACTCTGCATGCGTATGTATGTGTGCGCCTATACTACTATGTATGTATGTAAATTGCATAAACAAGTTTGCCAACCTTTATTTGCGACTCCAAAGGTCATTTTAAGAGAGCGGCTTGAAAGTACAACTGTCAGGGTCAGCTTAAATCTAAAAGCAGATACAGACAATGTGTTGAACATACACTTGTATCATTGTACTGAAGTATTAAATGTGACAGCTGACATCACCAATCAGAAAATCCTACACAAATACCATAAAAGCATGAATCGATTATATAAAAAGCTTATAAAACAAGAATAGAAATAAAATTTAAAATTACCAAAGTTTTTACAGCACATGCATGTCTAATTGCACAAGACATGAATAGATCGGACACCACCAATGTGGCAATAAACACCACAGTAATATTCATTCTCAAACAAATAACAGAGATTCAGTCCAGGGTTGGTTTATAATAAGACGTGCATAATTAATATGTGACTTTGGCCGAAAGAAGAGATCACTTATCAGTTATTCAGTTTCCACACACTGATATCGTAAGAAAGCTGTGGTAGAAATTTCGGGATGTTTGGTCTAAAGTTTATTCCCTTTTTAAATAAAAACATACAAAATTCAATTGGCGGGAAATAACAAAATAAGAATAAAATCTGTCTATACCTGATGAAAAATCATATTTTTCTGTTGACAGTTGACAGATGTTTAGAGTCTGGACTAAGTTGGTAATAGAGTAGGATGAATCAAACAGGTATATGTTGGCCTTTTTTAGATATATGTGGTGCTCTGCCACAAATGGCAAATTATCAAATAGAACTGTATAAAGTGTATAGGCGACCGTGGCCGAGAAAAGGAACTACTTGTCACATTCTAGATCAGCCAGAAAATGAATTTTTACCTAAGATCATGATTATTGATTCTGCATTTGGTGGCTGAGGTACACGAGTTTCACTCATGTACCTCAGTCCGCCACTAGCGACTCTTCAAGTTTACTGTGCATTACTTTTCCAACTGATGTAATATATTTTTTGCAAGGATGTTTAGCATCATAAAATCTAGCGCACAGAGTGTGCTCCAGAATAGATTACCTGAAGTGGGCGCTATATAAATCCTTAGTAATAGAATCAAAGATTTTCCATAGACTGAGATCCCTTTCAGACGGATCATACTACATGACTATATAATAATTGACAGACTAGAAACCATAATATGTACCTGTGGTTATTCCACATTGTCCTCGTCGCCTCAGAATCTTCCAGTGAAAAGATTGCAACAATGTCACCGCCGTCAACCTGTACAAATTTCCAACTTAAGACTATTTACTCATTTCCTTTTTTAAGAAAGCATTTCCAATGTTACCCATTGACCTATAGATGTGGCAACTTATGGAAATCACAAGCAGCCTTGCAAGTTTAAATACCAATTCCTCATGTCATGCATCTCAAGTCACTTTGTTCGTTTATAAAATTTGTGAAGCACCCCTTGAAGATTTCAGTGCAGAGGTGCACATACATGTAAGTTCTAACCCAAAGGTGACAGAAAAGGACAGATTCTGGATGGTTATAAAATATAAGTCAGAGTTCCCAGGTAGTAAATTGTGGCAATTCTGCATTAGTTAGCCAATTTAAAATAATTGGACCAATGACAGAAATGCAAACCAAAACCGATTTTTCTTGTCGTATTAGCCCCTCATTGATAAATAGTGCAACCCAACAGTTTTCGGGTTTCATTGTCTTAGGAATAAACCACAAAACTTAAAACGTACTTGTAATTAACACAAAACTCTGTCAACCATGATGTCAAATGTGAGAAACACTATCTGAAAACACCATTGACAATTTTTTTAACGCTACATATATAACCATTCCAAAGAGTAGACACATTCTTGTCATCATATTGTTACAGTGACAATACCTGAGTTTTTGGATTATCAAAGTACCTGCTTTGGTTTCTGTTCAGTTGACCAGCGGCTTGTCCGTGCGAATCCATGCTGCGGTCCCTGACTCCATGGTCCAAAGTTAGCTGCAACATAACAAGAAAATTTGATTCTTCCACACACCAACAATGAACCTAAACATATATTGGGCCAAAACATTTGCAGTACTACTGGCAGCGGCAGCATAAAGAACTATCTGACACAAGATTTCTACTCAATTCATGAAAATTCAAACCATATTCTTCATTGCAACCTTGTATTTCATGCAATGATGTAGAACTGGACAATACGAAAACTCAAAAAGTTCTGTAAATATTCTGGAAAATTAAAACGAAAAGATCTAAAGAAGACAGAAAATTTGATATGTGGAATCATAAGACTTATTGGGAAACCCAGTAAGATAGTAGTACATTATAGGTTCTGGTAGGTTAGCAAAGGACTTTAATCGTAATCTAAAGTTTTCACGTTCGATAGCATGATTTACTTACGAAAGACAATTGGAACGCCACCACGAATGGCCGCCTTGTTATCAAATTTGGCTTTCGAGCTGCAAGTGCAAAACATCATTTGAATCATCTGGACCAACCACTGACCAGTGACCACTCTATCCAACCATGTGAAGAATTAAATAAGTAAGTAAGAATGTTCTTTTTACCAGCAAGCGCACAGTAGTTTACAGAAGAAATAAATAATAAAAACATTTATGCAAGTCTTACAACATTCTCATAATAAAACTTCTGTTGGCAAAGAAGTCATCTCTAGGTAGGTCTAGATCCATAGCCTGGGACGAGCATTGTATTGAGTGACCTTATGGAAGGTCAGAGGTCGTGACGGATGTGACAATGTTGTAGGAGGATTGAGCAGAAAAGAGCAGAGTTGGCTCTAGAACAGAGTTTGTCAAAACCAGGAAAGTCGGTAGGGAGAAAATCTGAACAGATAAATTTTCTTTCTCCTATAAGACCATTTTAAAGGCTTTAATGCACCATGACATTGGTAACCCCCTCCACCACCAAACAAGGGAGGTAATGCAAAAAAACTGCATGCAAAGTTTAAATATCACTCGTTAACCTGACAAAAATGAGTTCATCTCCATCAGCAATCCATGAAATCAATGTGGCACCTGAATAAAACAGAGGAAAATATGTTGAACAGCAAAGTTAGTGCAAGGTTATCTATATAAATAAAAATGAAACTTTCCAATAGTTCGTTATGAGTGTTTGCGGAAACTTACGGACCCATTGTTTTGAAAATTTTACAAAACCTTCCATTCCAATAGAACCGTGTTGTATTATGCTTTTTTTCGAAAAAACCCAATCTTTTCCACAAAAAGAGAACTTTGAATTCAATTCGACTGCCATTTTGAAATTATACACATCCCAACGTCCATGAGGGTTGCCAGATTTCGGAAACGTTTTTATCGCGACATCACGTTGTAAAGTCGCCCAAAAGTCGCGAGATCAGCAGGGTTGCCACATTTCGGAAACTCTTTGTCGCCCAAAAGTCGCGATATCGCATATGTCGCTGTCGGGAAGGAACGGTGTGATGGAGGAAAGAAGGAGGACGCTGGACGAAGAGGAGGGGAGGGACCGGAGGGGAGGAAGGGGGAGGGGGGAGGGGGAGGGGAGGACGGTCTTTTCTGCCACAGCAACGCGTGGCCGGGTACAGCTAGTAGCAAATAAATAACAATTTCTACAGCATCTTCAAGAGTCAGACAAGCACGGAATGCACTCGTTCGTGTTTTGTGCGTGCATGCAAGCATACAAACAGATATACCAAAAAACAAACATAAAAAACTTGTAGTTTTAAGCATACAATATGCTTTAATTTAAAACATGATGACATCGATACAAGATGCAAATACAAATGGGTAATAATACATAGATCTGCATGGTCACCGATACAAGGCAGATGAATAATATGCGTGGAATATTAAGCTATTGTTGGGATGTAGGTCAGAGTACTCTATACTGTGTCCCAATCCGTTGTTGATCTGCTTCATATTGGCAACCGAGTCAACATACTCTTTTCATCGTAATCATAATCTCCAAACTTCTAAAGCGCCTTTGGAGAGTGAAGCGCAGGCACCTGCTCAATCACTAGCGCCAAGTTGAGTCAGAGGGTCCATAAGAGTATCCTGAAGGAGGTCCTAGTCTGGTTGCCAGAGTATCACAAGGAGGGGAAAGCAGTCTTCATGGGAAATCCTTAAAGAGGTCAGAGTTCAGTTTAGAGTGGAAAGCCCAGGAGGTGATCGATAGCGAAGCATGAGAAAATGATTGGGAATTATGTTGGAGGAATTTACATGGAAGACCGTTCCAGTGACGTGGTGCATAGTTGCATATGGCTCGATTTAAGAATTTGAGAAGATTAATAACCGGCGATCGAAAATGACTAAGACAGGGTGATCTGGATGGTTGAATGGTGAAAAGCTCACGAAGATATTTGTGCTGGAGTTTAATATTGAAAACATGACGCTTTAATCGTACCAAACAGATGGATTCTGCAGCTTGTCTTGCTGTCTTTTTCAAGCACAACAACATCAGATTCTTGCGGAATTGACATTTTTTTAATAACTTTAAAAATGATTTCGCTATAACATAGACGACATATCCCACAAAATACTTGAAAAAGAAAAGAACCGGCAAGGCTACAACAACTCCTACTTACTCCAGTGCACGTCATACAAGCACACTCTCGTCATCTGGTGGTCGTCAACTAAAATCAAACCCGCTTCACCATGTAGTCTCGAACTCTCGAATATATTTTGTGTTCATAATTATTCTAATTTGAATTTATTACAATTAATTCAATAAGCAGTAATCGCAATATACAAGCTGGCACTATTATTACTGAGTAATATCAAATACATGGTTTGACTACAGGATAATCACTGTATAAATAATTAATATAACAATTAATAATTGTTATTAAATTTTATACCACAGCATAGATAGCAATGTGAAAAGTGGAAATATTGGACGTTTGGACCTGCCACTTGGTAGAGAACGTAAAGAAGAAGATAGCAACGTAGTTCCATGCTTGTTATCCAAAATTGGCTGTCCGCTGTGAACTTGAGATTAGATATCAACTTAATCTGGAGAGATACGTTTCATCACGTGTCTTGTGACGTGACTAACGAAACCAATGAAGTACGTTTTGCGATTTTTATTGTAGATAGAATTTTTTAATGTTTTCACCATCGACGTATATTGAGTAGGCTATACGTCGATATCAATATACGTCGATGGTTTTCACAGCTGTTGGTTTCGCGACCTTTGGGCTACTTTTTGAAGTAATCTCACGAAGCATTTCCGAAATCTGTCAATCCTGTTTAAGTGACAAAATGGCGCTGTGTAGGAGAAGTGTGGCAAGTGTTCTGTCTTTCGTTTCTGCAGGAAAATCGCCAAAGATTAACCGAAGTCTGGTTAAGATATTGGCTGTTCCAAAGCAACACGAGGATGGTAAGATTTTAAAGAATTATGGCAACCATTTTAATTAATATTAGCTTAAAAGGTTACAGTTTCTTAGACGCCGGTGGACGATAATATGGGAGGTTGTAACAGAACTCCAATGTCACGCCGCTGCTATGTAGTTGTCGAAGCGAGTGTTTGCGAAGATGCAAGGGATTTGAGGAAGTAAGCTAGATCATCGATTTAGGTGAACCTGTATTTTAGCGTCGTAAATTAGGTAAACGTGTATTTTAGCGTTGTAAATTATTTTCACGCTTATAATGGTTGCCATTCATAGCAGTATAAATTAGATTATATTTTATAGTAGCAGAAATTGGATAAGTGACATGTAGAAATATTTTGTGCAAGTAGAATTTGGATGAGTGCTGAAAACATGGCAATATTTAACGGCATAAGCTACAGTATCTCCTTATTAGTATATTGTATCGTGGCCAAAATATGCATTAAATAATTTATGGTGCTGTTTGTTTTATTTAAAGTAAAAAAATTGTTGTGACACTTAAGTATGGTTAACCGTTGTTTTCCCATTGATTCATAAAATTTTATATAACTTTTAATCGTTTGTGACACATGCTGCAACATGCACTCTTCTGAGATAATAACGAGAATGTGATTTTAAAAAGTCAATTTTTTCAATATCTTGTTTATACCACATGTGTTTAGATGTTAAATGTAACACTGGTGCAACGAAGTAAATTGTTCACAGAATCTCAATGGATAATTAGATTATATTTTAGAGGAGAAGAGAGTGCAGTGAACATTGTTACATTGTGGTTCTGATAGAATGAGATTCATTCATGCATCAGACATTGTCACTTCGGCATTAAATGGTTAATGCTTGAAAACATTAAATGGTTAATGCTTGAAAGTTACTGACTGAAACAACGAAAAGCAAAATTACATACATGTACTGTAGGTCTGATAATTAATTTGATGTATGAACGCTGTGTAATTTTAGGGAGACGTCATCTTTTCAGTTCGGAGATTTTGGGCTTGGAGAATTATGCTCGGCAGAAGTCTTCCTTGATAGAAAAGACGGGGTTTCTCAGGGGTAAGAAATTCTCGGAACAAATTCTAACTCGTAAGATTTATAATGCATGTACAGAAAGCTCTGTAATATCCACATGTGATAACACAAGACACTGATTTTCCTGATTTTAAGACTTTTGAGAATTAACTGTTTATGTAATCAGCATATTTCTTAAATTGCGAGTTTATTGCAAAATGATAAAAGTAAAATGCAATTAGGAAGCTGTTATATGAATCAAACATTGCAGTATGTTATTTTGTAATGAATATTCAGAATTGTGGTAAAAAGAAATTAATTAGGATAGAGCTTGACTGCTTCTGGCACAACTGTAAATTAATAACGGCTTTACAGAAGCAATAAATTATTAGGCTTCTCTGATTTAAGAAGAAACCTGAAACTGTCTTGTGATGCCTTTGGAGAAGTCCTGTCAATGGAGTTCGAAGAACAAAGAAATCAAAAACATTTCAAATAAGATGCATTTCAATAACTTAGGAAACGGATGGTTTTAATAAATAGGTCTAACGTTATAAAACAAAACAAATGGGTTTAGAGGAGAAGTTGATTAAATTGGTTAATTTGTAGAGAAGTTTTTTGCACGAATGGAGGACTACATGAAGAGCTCCGACAACAATACCATCTTCACGGACGACCTCAAGACAATGGTTTACTTCACCGAAACAGAACCTGAGCTGGATACAGGTCTTAAAATGTTGAAAAGGTGATGGAATTTATCGTTCAGAACATTTTATTTTGAAATTATCGATTGGCAGTAAAATGAGCTAGAGAATTCTCTAGAAATCATGCACTTTGTGCGTGCTGCGGTTACTAAAACTTTATTTGAATACAAGTTGGTTGATGCTTATTGTTGTGAATGAAATTTTTAAATGTGTCAAATAGTGTTGCTTTGGCTGTTGCAATGAACAAGAACACAGACCTGTGCAGTAATGCCATATTATAATATATATGATGCTTATTGCACTGATTTCAGTACTGCTTGATCATGGTCATATATTTAAAATTATTCAGCCATGATAATCTTGTGTCTACAAACAGCTGGTTCACACAGTTATTAGTAGTGCTCAGGTATCACCAATGGTTGGTTCGTACAAGTTAAGTTAATTGCAATTATTACCTCTTTCTATTCTATTCTATTCTATTTTTGGATTTATAAAGCGCCTCTCACAGTACAAACTAATCAGAGGCGCTCCCAGTGCGAAGAACTCCTGGAAAAAGAAAAGTCTTGAGACATCTGGCAGAAAAAGTAAAGCCACCAGATAAAATTTGATGTCTGTAACTAAGGATTTTAATTAGTACCTCAATGGAACTTTATGAAGTAAATTTTTTAATTCTATACAAAAAACATTTTCTGCTGTCATGGAGATGAGAGATTGCTGTATAAATTGCATTCCACATTTGCCTTGCATCGCATTATGTCAAGTGTTTCGTTACTGTCCTTATAGATTGCTGTTCAGAGGATTTTTTATAGTGGTGCCATGTTGTAAAATAGTTTAAAAATTATGTGTATGTTGTATTGGCACTGGTCTTCTATGTAGTCAAGCCATTCAGTTACAGGACATTACTCTTGTTCATTTCAGGCGTTGCATAAAATCCGGCTTCATGTTTTGATCGTTCTTTTATTTTTTCATTCTGTGTGCATGACCACTTGAGTTATATATCTTTAATATTTAGATGTCTCCTTAATGAGTGTTGTAGTGCTATATAAATTTGTCTGTTTGTACTTTACGCAAGTGCAGAACTTGGAAGCTAATTATTATATGCTGTCACTGTTTCAGATTCCATCTGCAAAACAAAGATTTGAGATTCTCCAATTTTGTGTTCGGTCCGCTGATTTTACGCCTTCTACACATCATGAAGAAGCCAGATCTTGCGTTTGAACTGTTCACTGACGAGGTGAGGTGGTTGTCAGTATTCACTCTGAGATATATAGCCAGTGGCATATATATGTGGATGAATATGTAATGTAATTAATAATTTCTGCGGTGTTGAACTACTAATTACTTGTAAGCATTAAAAATTGGAGCCAGGAGCTCTGCTGAGTAGTGCTTTCCATGAAAGAGAGCTTTATAAATTTCTGATTGAATGAATGACAATCAGTAAGAATTAATTAATCTTTTACCCGTTTGCCCCGAGAATATCCACTGAAAACGGGCTTAAAATTTAAAAATGAACTGGTAAAGGGTTAATGACTTTGAAGCATTGTGCTACTTTTCATGATTACAATTCACCTGGTCACCTGGTGCCATCAGCTCCTGGAACTCTGGCAAAAGCCCTGATGTATCCTCTCCAGTGTCTCCTCTCCCTAGTCGCCTCTCTTAGCTCCTCCAGTCTCATGCCAGACTTTTCCTGTACCTCATCCAACCATTTCTTCCTTGGTCTTCCGCATCTTCTCCTTCACTCACCGCATGCCGTCATCAGCTCCTTTTCCAAACTGTTAGATCTCATCACATGGCCGAAGTAGCTCAATTTTCTCCAAGTTGCTGTTTGCTGCGGTGTCTCCTCCCTCTCTATTCCGAGCTCCTCGCGCACCGATTCGTTAGTTCTCTTCTCCATCCATGAAATCCTTAGCATCTTTCTCCAAATCCACATCTCACATGCGTTGATTTTCTTTTCCATATCCCGTGTCTTTGTCCATGTCTCGCATCCATATAGGACCACTGGGAAGATCAGTGCTCTTACCAGTCTTTTCTTTGTTTCCCTGCTCACATATTTATCCTTTACAATTACGACAATTAATATATCATCAATGTTGGTAGCAAGGTCTTTCGATGACGCTTTACAAATTTCATTTCAAATATTGTTGATTTTTTTATGTCTGTGCAGAATCTGAAAGGAATGTTTGACCAGATGTCGAGCTTTATTGTTCTCATGGACCTTCTGTACGAAAGCAAGCAGTTCGAGCGGGTCCTCGAGACAATGGAAATCGTCAAAGAACGCCAGCTGAATGGCATCAAGTACCCAATGGACTGCATCACCCTTTCCCTGGCATCCTGCTACGAACTGGTGCGTTACAGTTTCCAGTAAAATGGTGATATTTATTGTGATTAGTCATTTATAATTGTATTCGAACATAAATTTATGAAATGTCACTTTGCGATGTAAGTGGTACTCCCGAGTCTCATCCTAAGTGTTTGCTCTGACTTATAAATAAATACAACGGACTTCATACATTTCCAGAACACGAAGTGAAACGCTGAAGAGTTCAAGCTGCAGCTCTTGCAGACGATGTTTCCAATTAGAGAGGTCAATATATAGAAAGGCTCCTAGGTTGAGCATACATGGGTGAGAATCAGAAGACCTGAGCTGGCAGCTGAGCGTAGAGGGAACAGATTGAGTTGTGAAGGTCTTGAGGTGTGATGGAGATACCTCCCTTGATCACACACTAATGCGTGAGATTTTGAACTGGATGTGCCCGTACACAGGAATTCAGTGGAGATTTAAAATTTTATTTTCTGTCATCAGTCCAACTTCTATAAATTTTAACCACAGAATTATTTTCATGAGTCTAAATTACTGTTTCTTAGGTTTTATGTCATTTGAATAAAATATGTTTAGATGAAGTTGACTATTATAAGGCTACAGGGAAAATAATAAGATTCGCTAAAATGGTATTTTACCGAGCTGGGAAAGTCATGTCTGGCAATTACTTACACGTATACATAACCCAACCAATGGAGTCCTATCCATGGTTGAGAATTGACGGACCAAAAGTTCCTGATCCATATTGATATCTTACTGGTTTTCAGTTGTAATGAGTGTTTCGTTTTGTAGAATAATAATTGACAAAGAATTAATTTGTATTTTTTCTGAGCAAAATCTTTGCTGTTCTTAGAATACCGAAGAGTCTTTCGAGAGGGCAATGGTGCTACTGAGAGAGACAAAGGAAGTGACGTCCAGCATCTCAATGCGGTCTGCGATCTATGCCGCCTTGCTCGCCTTGAAGCAGGTTTGTTGGATGATTCTGGAGAAGAAACTTATATCGTTCACCTTGTAAAATTTAAATTGCGGTGTGTCAACTTGAGGTCTTCAATAAATTAAATGTATAGTATGCTGTTTGCTCAAGCAGTGGTTAGTAGTAGTGTGTGCAAGGTTGACAGTTATGTTGTCGTCAAGCCATGTAATATTCAAATATGTCCAGTCTTTGAATTTCGTTTCTTAAATTCTTAAATTGCTTAAAATGGTCTAAATCTAAGTGTAATTTTCAAAGAAGCCTGGTAGTCCTTTGAACCAACCTTTACTGTAGGCAGCATTGGCTATGGTGTTAAGCCACTTCATTGTCTTAGTAGCCTCAGTTCATTAAGGGCTTGTGACCAGTTCTCTATCATGCCATCTTTTCGTGGGTGCATACATGTGACTAATGAGAAATAGTTTTGTAAAGATAGTTTAGAGTCGTTACAAGTATACATTCAACAAATTAGCATCATAGATTTTTTTCATGTTGACTGAACGGTGCTTCCTGATTCTGTGCTTTTTTCCATTTATAGGGTAGGCCTGAAATTGCAAGCGAAATGCTTTCGGCGTCATCCGTAAGACCCGGCAGACATTTACCGATTGCTTACATCAACGCAAAGGTCAGTTTGGTTGTCTTTTTGAGTTCTTGCTAGCAAGGCCCTGTTCACAAAATAGTACGGTGCTGCTGGGTGGCTGGAAGTGTGGATTGCCATTTAGGCGTTGTGACATGTTGAAATTTAGCGGTTTTCCTTCAGTTCAGATCAATGAGGGGCGCGGTGGTGTAATGGGTATGTTCGTTGCCTTGCAGTCGGAGGGGCGCAGGTTCGAATCCACCTAAAGCTGCCATGTTGGGACCTTGGGCAAGTCCTTCACTCGCAATTGCTCAGGCACTTCGGCGTGAAACTCCGATTCAGTGTCCTGTAGCTGGGAGCGCTTCTGAGTGGGAATCTTGAAGGTGCGCTATAACAAGTGCACATACAAATGAAACTGAATTTCTGACAGCTTTTCTCATGCCGTTAACTTCTTGGGTGTTTTTTGTGTCTGAATTTGAACTTTTTAGATGCTCAAAAATTCACTGTTGGGCTGTGTATTCTTTCAGTCCCACACCCATCCTCTGATATGATCAGTGGCAGCACCAGCTACACAATTCCAACAGGTCACATCAGGCTCATGAGAGCTATTGAGCTGGTTGAAGAAATTAAATGTAAACAAGCGTTATTTAAAATTTCAGAGATTTTTGGCAGGTCATAAGACAGGTCATGAGTGAATTATGGGGGTAAAATGACCTGATGCGGCCCATGGTGATGTCGCCACTGGATACGATCATTGTCACGCTGAGATTGCTTCTGAATAGCTTTGCTGTGAGAATCGCTTTACAAATGTTTTCTTAGATTAGATTGCATATGGGGTATTTTTTTTATCTAACCTCAATTCATGTGGCATCTTCATACAGAAACATTTTGAACCGCCTTTGCTTCACCGATCAAAGATGTTTTGAAAGATGAACATCGGGTGCTAGTTGCAACTTTATGATCGTGCATTTCACTTTTTGGAATAAGATACGATGAGAATATTCTTTAATATACCAATTGCTATCCGCATTTTGGTGTACAGACAATCAGACATGGTATAATAAACAAACGTACATAATTTCTATATCCATTCAATGTCAAAATGTTTTCAAATAGCACAAAATCCTAGGTCCAAAATCCAATATAAATTTATTTAAAAAAAATAGAGATTGTGTTCTTTTAACCCTTTAACAACCAGCTACATATATTTTCAATGCATTTTAGTACATGCTGGTCGTTAAAGGGTTAATGGCCAACAATTTATGCTGCACTTTGGTTTATATGGTAATGCATTCAAATGTGATAAAGCATTCTCGTCAAAAACGATTTCCTAGTTAGGTTGAATATTAAATATTGAATATTAAATGTTCAACGTTTGTTCTCCGTCCACAGCTGCTCATCCTCAGCGGTTTGGGTCGGGCAGAGGAGGCAGTGGACGTGCTGAAGTCGACTGTCCATTACGATGCACCCGATCATTTAACACGAACTGGTGAAGTCTTCGAAGAAGTGGTGAGCATTGAGATATATCGATTAACGACGTTAAACATAACTGGCCTAGTTACCTACATTGGTAAGCGAAAGCGGCGTTCGTCTGTTGGATACAACGGACTGCGGTTCAAGCCCCGGGCTGGGAGTTGACATTCAGAGATTTAGATATCTCGGGCTAGCACGCATGGGACGCGGTGGCGAAAGCTGCTGCGGAGCGACCTTGGGCAAGTTGCTTACCCATCATTGTCTGTGGGGAAGGCAACGGGAAACCACCTCACTCATCTCATCCCCAGGGTGTAAAGCCAATGAACCTGCCTTTGGGCAGAGAACCATCATCATCACATTAAATATAATTGCAAACAGACACTCCAGAATTGAAATTCTCTGGGCAGTTTTCCTCACAGTGGCACAATTATTCAAGCAAAGTAGGAAGATTAGTAGAAATCCCCTAGGTAATTAATTATCTGTAATGTTGGTATGTATGGATGAAACGTTTTTGGTGTCTCTGCTTTGCTCCCATTCGAATAACATAACAAGGGTTTTAAGTGGTTCAGAAGATGCTCGCTCTGTGTTAGAACCACTGCAAATTAACCTGGAACACTTAATAGCCCAAATGTTCTAGCTTGTTTTAAAATTCTATGGCTTTTTTCACTCAGACTGCTGTCATCCAATCCTGGTTTATCGTTTCCACCTCTGTTGATAGTGAATATAAGTGCATCAGGGGACTTGTGATTAACACGATACGATATGCTGTTTAGCTGCAGGTCCAATAATTAATATTTATAAGGCAATTTCGATTTGCTTTTACACTCTAACAAGCTCAACTATAAAGCGTGTCCGGTCTCCATTGCATTGTTAGCAGGACAATCCAAAGGTGAGGAAGAGTTGCTGACCAATCATTGTCTTTCGGAGAAGTTGAAGTCATTAACATTCAATACCGGAGTGTGCCGCTTTGTGTTGACTAACGGAGAGTATTCTTTGTCCTGGCTTACTGCACAACAGCAAAGTGTAAATGGCAATATCACAAAGTGGCACTAGGCATTATACTTGAAGTCGCCCATGTCTCTCTGACTCATTCATCACAGTGTTTTATACCTGTGGATGGAATGTAATGGCACGACCAGTTAATGTTATCTAGAGCTTCCATGATAATGCACAACTTCATTTAATACAGGTGATAGCAAACTATTTTGTCAGAGTGGCTGAAGACTCTAGTAGCTCTAGATCAGGGGTGTCAAACCTTTTTTAGTGGCGGGCCAGAGTGAGCATCTTCTAACAAGTGGCGGGCCAGGGTGAAGTTTTTCTAACAAGTGGCGGGCCAGGGTGTCGAAGCTCCTGTAGCAATTTGTCTTTTGTTTATATCGATCCATGTATAAAATGGAGTCATATTCAAACACAACAGGCATACTATATAGCAGGGTGGAGATGATTTAAATCGGTTGATTTAAATCATTGATTTAAATCACGATTTAAATCAGTAATAAAAATCACGATTTAAATCGGATAGTGAAAATAAATTTCAATCAATGCTTTTGTGCCACACAACTTGCAGGTTTGTTTCCTTTCACTTAGCTGCAGCAGTGCCATTAGCAGGAGAAGATGAACACTTGTATTGTGACTAAAATATTTTACATCTGAATGACAACAGTTACTGGTGACTAGCACTAGCAGTGACCTAATAATATTAGTATCGTAGTGTTCTAGTTTGCAAGGTGTGACTGACTCACTGACTCAGTAACTTAAACACTTGCATAGCGATCTGATTTCACAGTTTAACAGAACATTGACTTCTTCATTGGATTTAACTGATTGTTCATTGATCGCACTATTAGTATTAGTATCAAGTATATATACCACTTCAAAGGTGTTAATTTGTATTGTATAACTGCAAAACTAAAGAAGGTAATAATTGTTACTGAATACCAAATATATCAGTTACAATAATGCATAGTGGCTTGATACCCACATGGAGGCAGTAAATCCAAACTTAGAACTAGTAGAAAGAAATCGGATTTATATTTTAAACATCGGGTTTTTTATTTTTAGTTAAAAAATCATGATTTTTATCAACCCTGTATTGCAGGGGTTCTCAAACTTTATTTTGATTGTACCCCCAAGTAAAAAATTCGAATGGTGGCGTACCCCCAGCAAAGTCAGATCAGAAACAAAATGCCATTGCCTATAGTCACCATTGCAGTGACAGCTAAAAAGTCCTTTTAATCATTGTATGGTGTGGTCTCTTAGAGTCGTATAGACTACATACAAGCCCTTACAGGGAGCAAAATTGAAAATATGCAAAGTTTTAATCATGCAAATGAATCAATCATATCAACAAAAATGAGAAATTGGTCTATAATCCCTGTAAGAAAGAGCTAACCTATGGTGTTATATTGCTGCGTGCTTGTTTTGA
Organism: Lumbricus rubellus; assembly: GCA_945859605.1. Classification (NCBI taxonomy): domain Eukaryota; kingdom Metazoa; phylum Annelida; class Clitellata; order Crassiclitellata; family Lumbricidae; genus Lumbricus; species Lumbricus rubellus. The sequence continues at coordinate 39,921,008 of OX243815.1, read as the reverse complement.
CTTGCACAGATTAAAAAAATTACCTGGTTTAATATTTGTCAATTTCAAACTCTAATTTACCCCATATTTATTTTTGATAGCACGAATATACAGTTTAAAAACTAGTTTAAAATAGATATAATAATTATATGACGTGCTGAAAGGAACCACAAAATTTGAAGCTCGACCAGAAATTAATCCTTAGAACAATTCAGCTATCCTTATTAAGCTCTATCTATAATAGCCTGCGCTAAGTGCATGCGCTGAGAATTTCTGGATTTGGTTCTTTCAACCAATTAAACATTATTTTGTTTTAAATTTATAGTGACAGGCCTAAACATAGCCTAAACATGTTGCATGCACTATAATATAAGCTTAAGTTAGTATGTGAGTTTAATCACATGTTGTGAAAGAAATAAATGACGATGCTGTTACATGAAGCAACGTTAAAAATCATTGCTAATCAAGGGAAAATGGACACAAAGTCCATAAACTCAAGGAAAATTTATATTTCTGGAAATTTTCGCGTACCCCTTACCGGTGCCTGGCGTACCCCTTGGGGTACGCGTACCACAGTTTGAGAACCTCTGCTGTATTGTATAGCTGTAGAATTAAAGGTAATGACTGTTACCTAATGAAGCATGTGACTTGATACCCAAAAAAGGCACTACATACAAAATACGAACTATAAGAAAGAAATCCGATATAAATCAAAAAAATCCGATTTAAATCAAAAAAATCCGATTTTTTGATTTTTATTAAAAAAATCACGATTTTTATCCACCCTGCTATATAGGTTTACATACAATAAATCATGAAGATTTGCAAGATATTTGGCACTGACTGTAAAATTTAAAAATTTGAACTTTTATCCTCTAATTTTGTAATCTTTTGGGAAGGTTCCGCGGGCCAGAAAAAAATCATCGGCGGGCCAGAAATGGCCCGCGGGCCAGCTCTTTGACACCCCTGCTCTAGATCTTTAAGGGGTGCTATATAAATTTATGTGATTGATTGAAGACTGATACTATTCACCATGCCAGTTCAGATGAGTGAATACTGTATCAAAACACTATTGAACATCTTGTAATAAGTAAGACAGCGAGGCATTCAACTTGCACTGCAAGTGTGTTTCTGGTTTTCAAAATACAAATCTATGCTAGGGTAGCCAACGCTTTTTATATACATACTATTTACGTACAAGTTGCTAAATTCAGTGTATAGGTAACTAACGTGCTTTTGTTGATCTTGCTGTTTGCAGAAATTACTCTTCACATATTATCGCACATTTCTTTTGTCGTTTTCAGCTTGAACAGGTGCGTTCAGTGGTTGCGAAGAGCAGCAGCAAGGAGCTGAAACACCAGCTGGAAATTACCGAGAAGGCGCTTCGAGGTGGAAATCACATTGCGACTGGACAGATTCTTAAGGACTACTTACAGAGACCGATTATTCGCCAACGAACCCTCCAGGATGGCTTTAAGCATCGAGACAGGGCGTCGATTGGAGGCTTTCAGCGGCCACCAAGAAAGTCTCCGTACCGACCAGGACTGTTAGAATGATCTTTATAGGAAGATGTTAGCAGTATGACATTTTAAGTCAAACTTTGTACTGTGTCCTCTGTGAAACATTGCCCTTAGAGGCAGTTAGAAGATCAAAATGATTACAAAAGTTATTGTGTTCAGTGACATGCATTTTTTTGTCATTATTCTTCTCTAAGGTTTGATGCAACCTAGAGCTATATAAAATCAATCTGGGAGAAGTTAATGCGTCTGGAATTCATACGACTTTGTCACTGTCTATCAGCGAAGAGGCATTGTGTTGACACTCGACACTGTACGAGTCAAAACTGTTTGACTGCAGTTCAGAAAGATTAAATGCAGAACTTTTACTTATGCTGCGGCTTTCATCATTTCTTATAAAATTATAATTGATCATGTGAAACTGCTGGCCCTTGGGCCTCAATGACATTTAGAGGTTTTTTAAATAATTAAATTTTTGTATACTGAAGTTCATGGGACTCTTATGAGGAAATTGTGTGTGTTGTCAGTAATGAAATCTTTTTAGAAAATAAATATCAACGGAAATATAGCTTGAGTTAGTGGGTTGTTTAAGTTTGCCGTTGAAATGGATATCAGAATTTTGAGTATGAATAGGTTTGCTGTTTGAAGGAACATTGCTGTGTCCAGGGTGTTTAGGGGTTTCAAACCCCCCAGTCTTTTTTAGAGCCCCATAGTATTTTTTGACACCCCGATTCCAAGTGGATAATGGTCCAACCCCCCCCCCCAGTTATTTGTCCACAATTCTTACACTCTTGAGGATTAAAGTCTTGGTCTTGAGACCAAAGGTCTGGTTGATGTTCAATATCTTGGTCTTCATGTTTCAGGTCTTGGCAACAAGACTGCATGTTGCACTCTTCCACAAGTCCTGCCTCTGCCGGTATGTATGTATGTGTGTGAACATTTATGTAGCGCCTTGGAATAACCTCACGAAAGCACTTAACCAATAGCTGCCCGGCAGTTCTGAATAAGTGCGACTTAAGTGACTTTGAGAATGTTTCCTGAGTTACCTGCATGCAGTGCAGTATCACGAATTGTTAATGGCACACTGTTCCAGTGGGCCTATGAAGATCCAATGCATGAGAAGGCGCAGTGAGCCTGCATTGACGCACGAAAGTACAAGACCATCAAGTCCCCACGAGTCGCAGAGCGCAAGGAATGGCGACCTGGTTGATTGGACATGGTAACACAGAGCTCCCTGATGTACTCAGGGTCATGGAGCCAATTCAGCCAAACAACCGTTTACCTAGGGTAGGCCTATCGATACAGCAATTTTCGCCAGATTTGAGCTGGGTTACGCCTTTTATTTGGAGAGGCGATTTATACGCGGTGCATGCTCGCAATAAATGAATGAATCATCTCTGGTTTGTAAAAATATTCTTAACATATGCTGGCTTCTTAGGCTACATCAGGACTTTTAAAAAATTTCTTCAAGCTACGCGCTACATTCAGCGATCAATTTATAAGGTCTTGAGGACAAGCCCCACTTTATGGACCATAAACGATTCTTGCGACCTACTCGTATTTGGACGAGCCCCAGGCTTTTTCGTGGTCCTGGCAAAGTTTTGGCGCTGTGGAAGAACCATTGAGATATCATATTTCTCATTGGGAAGAACATCAATATATATATTCTTTGTTCTATTTTTAGCGCATGTCGGGTCAAATATCCGGATGTAGATGGCGCAGTTGGAGTCGGCTTATAATGTCGGCCGGAGATTAATCATTTGCTAAAATTTTGATGACAGTGTGTATTTGTCATAACGTTGTAACAGTAATTGCGCCGTCGATTATACCATGAGCTAGGAAAGTCTGAGGCCTTCAGGAACTCTACTGTGCAACTTTACCTGTTTGATTGTTTGCGTCGTACTTAAAACGTATAAAACCACGGCCTACGGGGCAGGAACCATTGGTGTCCTTGTCGGCTACTTAGATGATCACGTGACATGTCGAATAAGCTGTAGCTACAGGAATTTGTGATTATCTTGAACCTTCACTCTGAAACGTTTTGTTGTCATGCGAAATTGATATTTACAGTTTCTGAGTGGTTCCATTTCGTGTGTACATGCTTGACTCGCCGTATCCGAACTCGTTCGTTCAAGTTAAAATAACGCGTGTAACCCGGATACCAGAGTTATATCACATGACTTCTTTACATCAGTCTTGAGTTTGAGAGGATATAGGGAAATAATATGTGCCTGTGAATGAGCCGGTTTCCACGACTTGGCTGTTTGTAGATGTAGACATCTCGAGATTACGAATACTAAAAAGGTCATGCGCGAGCTAAAGGTTGTGGTACTGGGCAGCGGTGGTGTCGGTAAAAGTGCTCTTACGGTGAAGTTTGTGTCGGGTAAATTCATCGAACGGTACGATCCCACAATTGAGGATTTCTACCGGAAGGAGATCGAAGTCGATGGAAGTCCGTCGGTGCTGGAAATTCTCGACACGGCAGGAACCGAACAGTTCGCCTCGATGCGTGATCTTTACATCCGAAACGGCCAGGGCTTTGTAATCGTATACAGCATCACGAGCCTGCAGACGTTCTACGATATTCGGAGTATGAAGGAACACATTCAGCGGCTGAAGGGCCGTACGGAAATTCCAATTCTGCTCGTTGGAAACAAGGCTGATCTTGAGAACCAGCGAGAGGTGAGCACCCAAGACGCAGACGCGCTCGCTCAGACGTGGGGATGCTCGCTAATCGAGGCGTCTGCCAGAAGTGCTCAAAACGTCAACGAGGTGTTTATCGAGATTGTGCGACAGATGACAAGTCCGGCACCTCGCGACAGTGGATGCTGCGTGCTCTCCTGAAATATGTGAGCTTTGTTGTTCTTTCTGTTGTCTTCGGTAATTTTGTTCCAGATGTAAATGACTTAAGTGGGGTGGATGTATGTGTTTGGATCTTTGAACAGCACCCTTTATTGTTATCATATACAATATGCTATTTTTCGATTGCACCTAAATTCTTTGAAAACACAATGTGACTTGGTACTCGCCAGCAGTTGGATATGCTGAATTTGGAGTCCTTTGCTGCTGAATTCTTTGTCTTTGCTTTTCCAGTTCCACCTAAAAACCGTAGATACTCGAGTATAACGCGGGGTTTAACAATTTGGCAGATAGATTGCTAAAAAAGGTACAATACATGAGTATAACGCAAGGATAAAATTAAAAAAATTATCAGGAAATTTGATGGCTAAACACTAAAAGTTATTAAATTTTATTTAAAATACGACCTAGACCATATCAAAAATCAATTTCCCTAAACAATTACTACAGAATTATAGATCTATGCACATCCGACATTTTGTAATATCTATATAAATAAAAATGTAACGGCGTACGCACCATGCAAACTTAGGCGAACAGGATCTTCCAAAGTAACGGACGGATTCTTTTCAAAATCTCACCAAAACGTTCCATTCAAATACGTGCGTGTTCTTTGAATGTTTTTTTCTTCAAAAACCGCAATCTTTAACAACAACAATATTTTATCAAATTCGTCCGCTATTTCTATGCAATTTAACACGTCGTCGCTAATCAACAGTGACCAGACGAAACATAGAATGAGGTCGCGTGCCGTGACGTCATAAGCGAGTCGCATAAATAATTTCCGTTAACTCAAAAGCGGCCTTTCATGCTCTCTTGGGAGAGGGAGGGGGTAGGGGGAGGGGGATGGGGAATGCTCTTTTCAGCCACAGCAACGCGTGGCCGGGTTCAGCTAGTTATAAATAAAATGCAACCAAATTGAGATTTTGTTCTTATTTGATTAAATTGAGTTTTCTTACAGCATGTGAGCGAAAATTAATGTAGTTCCTTCCAGTGCAATGCTAGTACCAACAACTAAAAGTTTTGAAGGTTAAGTCTCTTAAAAATTGATGTGTGTCTGAAACAGCCATGTGTTTAGACTGTAAAGCTGCACATAGGTCAGCACTTTTAAAATTGTCGCATTTATTGGCCAAGCCACAGCAAGGACTACTGGGATGCAAATTACCGTGTGTGCAAACTATGGTGGTAGGCGATCTGCGACCATCCAATATCAGTTTGAAAGCATCAAATTACTTCAACAAGTGACATATTTTGTGTAATAAAAGTTAAGTTTCGACGTGTCTCGAATATACCGCGACTAGTACTACCCCAGTTGCTGCTCGGAAATTCGACCTAAAAAGCTTGTGATATACTCGAGCATCTATGGTAGTTAGCAACTCAGTTATGGGGTCATCCTGGAGCAGGAACTGTTTCTTGCAGATTACATTGCAGCATTGTTCCTATAGTACTATCACTCGCACCAGCTGTGCTTGTCACTCACTCTCTTTTTTCTTCTTCTTCTGCCTTCTTCTTCTGCCTCCACTCAGGTCCAAGCCTTCATTTTTAATCTATTGAACTACCGCTCTTCGCTGTACTGTGAGATTCAACAGGTCTGTTTGCATCCTGTGGAAGGTGTTTTGTGTTCGACTGCTTGTTTTAATGGATGGTGGTGTCCCTAAATTAGGCCACATCTCTGCATTTATGAGTGATGTACTCCACTGGCTTCCAGTCCAGCAGTGTGTCCTTCAATGTAGATCTATTCTATCATCTGGCACTGTGCTGGACACACTGGACAGAGTATCTGTCTTCTCTGGTCCCAAGCTCTTTAATTTAACCATGGCATGCTCTGGTCTCTGTGCTCGGCCTTGAGATGTGGGTTTGGGCGTAAAAAAATGTTGTGTTTCCGGTAACCCGACCGACCCTCTTTTACGGCCGCGACTCAAATAATTTTGTAAAAAAAATTGATTAAAAAAAATTGTTAATAAAAAAAAAAATTTTAAATTGTTTTTTTTTAAATTATTTTTTTACATTTGTATTGACATAACAGAAAAGACGTCAACAAAATGAAATTAATAGGACTGTTTTCTAGAGCAGTTTTAGGTGCAGACAGTCGGGGGAAATAGGCAGTTTATACTTGCTTAGAACACGTACTTTGTTGCAGCGTGTACCATTCTGTGCAAAAAAGACTAGTGGGGTATACTTTTTCGGATAGTCACTGCATAAAAATATTTTACCAAAATAAAAAAAATTTCCGACCTACCTACCCAATTTTTTTTAGCTCTGTTACCGGGAACACAACATTTTTTTTAGGCCTTATGGTTCTGCAATCCACGTACTTGCTGTGCCGCAAAACAGTTTTCTTGATCGCAGGTCATTTTCTTTAGAATTGCCTCCCTTCTGACTAGTGCTATTCTGTCCTGTCTCTCTGGTTCTTTTTTTATGAAATTAAAGTTCTGCTCAGGTCTTAATTTTTGACTGAGCCTGTGTTGGGAGCGCATCTCAGTAGTTATATTGAAGGGGCATAAATTTCTTAGATAGATAGATTACCGTACTAAATATTACAGTTGCTAATATTAGTTTTGAAACATGTTTGCAAGGATTTTTATGCTGCTCTGTGAATGGCTATGTGTGCCAGCTTTAACTATTTTTGTATTCATTGTTGTTTTTGACATGTGAATCAGAAGTGAGTTGTTGACATCTTGGCAAGTACTTTCAGAGTACTTGTTAGAGACAGAGTACTTATTGTCATAGGACATTTACTATGTGTTGTAGCACTTAAGAGTTAGGGCCTGCTGAGTGGATATTATATAATTACTCTGTCCTGGTTGTTCGCCCACTTGTTGGACAAGTTGATGTCATCCATATTCACTGTTAATGTACAAAGTGTAACGAATGAATTAAGTAAATTTAATTTTTTTAAATACCGATAAATTTTTACAATGGATAAATAATTTTCATTGAGATGTTTTATAGCCAAATTCTACCAGTTCACTTGTACTGTTTATCATTATAGAGGCTGTTGGTTGCTGGGGAACCAAGTTTGATGCAGACTTAAATAGAAAAGTCTTCTTGGAAGCATGGCTAATAGTTTGAGGGAGATTTTAATTCTCAGGGTCAACCATGACCATAGTATTCAGCAGCTAGTATTGGGAATTAAAATTCCATTAATACCAACCAACTTCTCATGGCTAGGGTTTCTGGGTGCAACTTCAAACATAAGACTTAGTCTTCGTGAGGTGTGCTGAGCTCACTTGTTAATAGGACCATTTGAAGTGCTTTAACATCCTCCTAACTTCAATCCATGCTGAAACTTCAGTTGAGGCTTGCAAGTCTAGTCTCAGTACTTGATGCTTAGAACTCAAAAGCATATCCATGACTGGCGTTCAGATTTGTTAAAGCACCCTTTTAACTGTACTGCAGAAATGGTCGGTTTTTAGTCATCATCTGATCATCATGTAGTCAGCTTCTGATATTTTCCAGACAGAAACGACTGGCTTATTCAGTAAGTCCCATATTAAAATGTCCCTATGCGGACGTCGGGCGGCTGTCATGATCTGATCACTCTGCGATTTAGGTCAGCGGCTGAAGCTTTCCATATCATATAGATATTAGATATGCAGCATGATCGGTCAGTAAGTTAGCTACTGAATTTATGTGTCCTGGGCAGATGGCATGCTTGATCATCACATCACGAGTCACCCAGATATCCAGGGCAGTTTTGACACGAGAATCTGTCGTTACGTGTTATCTATAGACTGGGCACAGTTCAACTTCCTGATGTGTGCTGACAAGATATTATTATATCTAGACAATCTCATGAGTAGGTTCATGCGTCTATAGGCAGGACTTCAGTTATTACCAACGCACATCAATTGAGACGAACATGAGTGCACTTTGCTACCACAGAAAGTTTGCACAGTTAGTGGGCACTGTGACATCTTTCTTTGGTGCGTTTTATTATTATGCGATTGGCCAGCTCTGCATATAGAGCAGGTGGCCATTTTTAATATAATTTAGCAACTGCCTTCCATTCAAGATATGACGAATGGCACATTTTTCATTATGAGCTCATAATAAAACACACATGATGTCACGGTGTCCACTAACTGTGTAATTGTAATTCTATGGTGATAAATAAACCCTAGGCTTGTTCATTATTGAGAGACCAAGCATATTAAAACTGGTTTTAATATTGGCTGTAAATGAAACTGTGCAGCCATTACTGAAAAAATTGTCGAGCTGCTAAAGAGCAATTAGAGTAACAGCAGCAGTTTGCTGAACGTGAAAGCTAACACAGACCCCCTTAATACCAACTAATGCTCAGTATTTACTGTCATCTGTATTTCACAACAAAAGGCAATTACTAGTTACATTATATCTCTGTTGGCTCATAATGGGTATTGAGAGATTATAATGGCCCTAATGGGCTTTAATAGTTCTTAATTGCCCTTAAAAACTGAACAAACAGCTGGCTTGTGGCAATTAAATCGTGTTGGCACTGTGTCATATGTGATGCCTGATTTCTGATTAATAATTATGTTATCAGTTGACCAGTCATATTATTAATTATCAGTCTTACTGCTATTTTCCCTTTTACTGCCATTAAAAGTCAGATGGTATAGCTGGAAAAGCACGAGTATCAAACATGGTTTTGCCTTGGGGGTCACAAAGTAGGGCCAACATACTCGAGGGCTCCATATTTGAACGGAGCCATTTCCCTTGAAATTCCGTGTGCCCATGACCTTAATGAGATTTTCCCAAGTTGTTACTATTTAAAAACTGCCCCAGTTATTACAAACCGCTGTTTTCAAACTGACTTTTGGTGTGATTTTGCAGGAATCTTTAGCCTACATTTCGTCATTGTTTCTGGCAGGACTGGGTGAGCTTCAATGCGCAATCTCTTCCTTCTTCTCCTCCGCCTTCTCTCGCTGTACTCGAAAAATTCAGAAAAAAAAGACTTTGTAACAGATGCTGAAGAAACACGTCAGCTACGAAAGCCCATCTGTTTGCATGTTCAACTATTTATTTTTTTAAAGATGTCACCCAAAGTCGGAACTATTTGATCGTTCGTCTTCAGGTGCTGAGGAACACTCTGTACTGCGTCGTTTTTATGCCTTATTTACTACTTTTGACTGAATGGATGATCAGCTGATCGGTGTGTGTAAGTGGCACACAATGTTCAAAGTAGTTGAGGATGTTTCTTGAAATTGGTGCAATTGGTGCTACATGAAACTCAAATTCTGTTTCACTATGCTTTTTAGTCTTTTTCGAATTTCATTAATGCTGCTGAACCGTTTTCGCCCTGTGTTTACGCTGCCAAGGATAGTTTATGAGAATTTAAATGATTTTTCACAGACGCAAATTGTTAAATATTAATGTGTGTATGATACATTGTGCCGCTATCAATAGTCTGAGTAACTATTCAGAATTAGAAAGTAAAGTGTTGTCAGACCTTACAACCAAATTGTCTCCGATTAGGTTTCAGTTTTTCTTCTTCGATGCCAGACAGTGAACGTTCTATATCACCAATGGAAATCTTTTCATGTGGTATTAATTATGATTAACACTCTGGTATACTTATGCATTGGAAAGATCTGGTTGTTGGTAGATTTAATACTTGTAAGGCCTAAAAAAAATCTTGTGTTTCCGGTAACAGAGCTAAAAAAAATTGGGTAGGTAGGTAGGTCGGAAAATATTTTTATTTTGGTAAAATATTTTTATGCAGTGACTATCCGAAAAAGTATACCCCACTAGTCTTTTTTGCATGCTGAAACAAAGTACGTGTTCTCAGCAAGTATAAACTGCCTAAATATTTCCCGACTGTCTGCACCTAAAACTGCTCTAGAAACAGTCCTATTAATTTCATTTTGTTGACGTCTCTTATGTTATGTCAATACAAATGTTAAAAAAATATTTTTTGAAAAAAATTAATTAATTTTTTTGAAAAAAATTTTTTGAATTTTTTTTTTTTTTATAAAATTTTTTTTCAAAAATATTTGAGTCGCGGCCGTAAAAATGGGTCGGTCGGGTTACCGGAAACACAACAATTTATTTTTTTACGCCTAAGGAATAGCATGATGACAGCCTGATTTTCAGTAATATCTATTTGGGTGTGAAATTCCCCCCTCCACATTGGGTTCTGTTGTATTTAATGTTTGTGCTGCATCCTGAGTGATCTTCAACAGCTGGGCTGAGGACAATTGTTGAACTTTAAATTTAAATTCTAAATTTGTTTGAATACTTTTCCGCACTTGGGCATAGGTCTGCGAAGATGGTCCATGTCTAAGAAAGATCTGGGTGCTTTGCATTGTGTGGTGTGTGAGCGTATGTGTGTGTGTCTTGGTATCTTATCTGTAGTGCAAAGAAGTGGATACAATTGTTACTTTTTGCTGATCAGCTACGGCAGCTCTTCTCTGAACTAGATTTCTGTGGCATTTGCCTGACTAGTGATTTATTGGATATATGTAGGCCTACCAACAAGCAGTGTTTTTTATCCGTCAGAGCTGTCTGGTATTTTCTTACCAGATGCTAATGCGTGTGAATGAATTGGACTATTTATATAGTGCCTTCTTAAGCCTTACAGACTTTACAACTTAGGCGCATTCTTTATTGATAGTTTGGAAAGAAGGAAATTGATGCACAGTTTCTAGATGTTTCTGAACGTTGATGTGGCATAGAAGAGGATTTCTATGGCTTCTCGTTGTAGATATCTCTTCGGAGTTCATTGGATAATGAAGATTTATGTGTTATGCAAGTTGAATAATTATGATTCAAGTGCTTGTTGTTGCCTGTGTGTATGTGTGTGCTTGTTTTTACCCCATTTCGTCTTCTTAGAACATTAGTACTTAGTGAAATGTCACTTTGCCTTAGGGGTAAGACATTTTTGGCTATGTAATGAGGTGTCTCTGAGCCACACTTTGGGTGTCTTGCAACAGCAGGCACTATTGTGTCCAGATTTCTTGTGGTCTTCATTTGTCTTGTAACCTTGCAGTGTTTTCACATCCTGCCATCAGACACTGGAACAGAAATGCTAGTCCAACTACCATGCTGGCTGCACACTGTGCCTGCCTGTGTCTCATTATTGAGACTTTGTGTCACATTAGTGCCTGCTGCCACTGGATATTACTTTTGAGAGTGTAACTGTACATGCCACAAATGCACCAAAGTAGATATCTTAGGCGGGTGCTATATAAGCCCTCTAATATTATGCTGCAGTGTATTATCTGTGGGAAAGGTTGCTGCAGTGTTTGTACGTAGTCTAGGAAAGTCAGACCATCTTTCGTGCCATCTTTATAGAACTGACTGGGATACTCGGTGTGATTTATGCTGTCAGTTACGCGCCATGCCACATATTAAAAGAACACATGTATGCAATGTTAGTTTTGTTATCATCTGTGGTTCGGTCAGCTGGAGAGGAGAGCTTGGGTAGATCTGCTTGTCCAGTTGTCCATCGTAGCAGACTACCTTACTCATTGAACGTGTGATCTCTTACGTTAATCATACCACATTGTTTTGCGGACCGTCTGTCATTGTTGAAGGTCGTGATTATACGGTAGTAATATTTAGTTGTTTAGTTAACCTCGTTTTAAATCGTCCTTGGTTGTTGGATAAAAAAAAGCGAGAAACAAATTTCATTATTTTGATATTATGAAAAAGATATTAACTAGTATTTTCGAAAATTAATCTTTACTGGAATATTGGTTTGTTTTTAAGGAATGACTTTAATCTCTATGGAACTGTGTAGGCTTCTTTAGGCTGGTCTAAAACTGTGGATTTTGCTAAGCATGAGTAATAAATAGTTTGCTATTGATCAGTAAATTCGTTATGTTCCGAGCTTTTGACTTTGAATCTGTACATTATAAATCTGTGCAGTAATTTTTATACATTCTGTGTTTTTTGAATATTTACTAGTAGAATTACACAAAAAGAATCACGTGTGTTTGTTGAAAGCTTTTGATTTTGAGCCACGTGCAACTGTGAGCAATAGTGGACGAACTTTACATGTTAAAAGACTTTGCAAGTTTAGAATGCTCTGTTTGAGCCATCAGCAAATGCATCGAATGCTTTGGGCTTATGGTTTTGTGATTGTTTTTGAGATTGTTTAAATTGTGATTGTTATATTATACTGGACAACGAAAGCAACACATCGATTAGAAACAAAGCTTTCTGATTATCTGCTTTCTGTATAATGATTCAACATTAGGCTACCTTTTTTTAGTACTATTATTATTTGTTAGTATTTTGTTACTAAACTTTCTGTATGAGTCAACATTATTTTTGTTTGTATTATTATTATTTGTTAGTACATTGTTGCTGGGCAGACATTTTATGTGGCACTGGAAAACTTAGGCAACCTGGAAGTGCTTATTTTTAGCTGTGCACACAACTAGCTATTTATAGTTGTAATCTACACTTGCAAGGACCTTGCTATCTTAATGGGCACATATTAGAAAGGAGTGTGTACTCCATTATCTGGTTCCAAAGAGGTGTCAGAATCTTGAGAGGCGATTAAAGCACCATGAAAAGCATTCATCAGTTTGGCTAGTCTTCATTGTACTGTGCTCACTCACAGCTTCTGCAACAGTGAATTTGCCCAGTGCTTATTAAACAGCTTTTGTGTAGGAAAGCCTTGTGTTTAATAATGATGGTTTGAACTGTTTCAAAGACTATTGACAATGATCATGAAGCCTGTTTTGTATAATCAATTGGTTTTACATGGCTATGCAAAGTATGCATGTGTTCGTACTGTAAGGGATATGATAATTAATCTACTGTAGAGATTTATGTATTGTGGCCCTTGGTTTAATGGGTTCAACATGGCTGTGCATGTGTAATTGCATATGCATTCATTGTCTGAAAGTGGGATCTGATAATTACTGATGTCTTGTAGCTAAGTGATGATATTGCAGCCCTTGGCTTAATGGATTAAAGATGGCTAAGCAAATGCATAAGTACTTGCAGCTGTATTTTAAAGAAATGGTAGCTGAAAACCATCTTGGCCTACAACCAAGTGATGTCTATTGTCTTTTATTTGAAGTCGCATGCATAGCCCAAAAGTTGTGCTTTCTTGCACTACAATTGTACCACAGGTTTATAGGTAAGATACCAAGCTTTGCCTCAGTGTTGTTGTGGACTGTGTTGATAAATATGTGCTCCATATATTTTGCAGTTGACTTACTTTACCCTCACGTTGTACCTTACCCCTTTGTGTTGCACCTTTTTAAGAGGCAGATTTTTTAATGTTGAGAAGTGTCCAGTTTTGAACTGAAATCAAGAAATGGCAGGTGAAAATTTGTACATTAAATAAATCAATAAAAAACCTTTCTATGTATGTTTACGTTTGTAAATAGAGTGTTATGTATCGATTACAAGTCTATGATAATCAGTGATAATTAAGTAAATATAATTATATATGTTAAAGTTTACGAATTGCTTGCAGCTTTTTTTTATTTCATGTGCTTTACGCGTGTTTTGCATGCAACCGGCTCTCGCAAAAAAAATGAGTGCGGCAAACATTATTATGGAATAATTGTGTTTTCTGAGAGCTTTGTAGGATATAAATTTGCTTCCTCTGGCAACCATTTCAGTATTGAACATCAGCATGATGCATTGTACTTTGCATGTCTGGTTGAGTGTATCTGTAAATATATAATTATAGTCGTTCCAATGTTAATCTTGCCTCTTCTGACACTCGACAACATCATTCTCAGTTTTAAGGTTTTTCGCCCTTTAAGTGTGCTTAAATATGCATAGGCTTTTTGTATTGTTTGTATCTGTCTGTATACTATGAGAAGGGGTCTTAAATGCTTTGCAGTTGTACTGGTCATTGTAAATGACAATGATGATAATGACTTACAGTGTGTTAATGAGGATGTTAACATGTATTTTGTCATCACGTGTTTGTCAATGTGCAGCGACATTTCTTCGCCCCATCTTTCTGACAAGAGACTAGGTCAGTTAGAGCCAATATTATTGCTGTAGGATGAATCCTGGATGATGACTGTTGTCATATGGTGATGGACTAACTGAACTTGTCAAGATGATGATTAAGAAGATGAGTTTCATGACGATCGCCAGCATAGGTTTCGATGATTATGGTAAAGAGGTTTTGATGATTATGGTAAAGAGGTGGTCGATGATTATTGTAAATAGGTGGTCGATGAGTATGGTAAAGAGATGGCGGATGATTATGGCAAAGAGGTTTCAATGATTATGGTAAAGAGGTTTTGATGATTATGGTAAAGAGTTGGTCATGATTATGGTAAAGAGTTGGTCATGATTATGGTAAAGAGGTGGACATTGTAACGATGTAGGCATAATTCTGGTAAAGTTGAGGCCGAGGGTGGTTGTGAGGTTTGTTCAAGATAATATGTTTTTCTTCTGTTGGTGCACCAAGGGCTTACAGTTACAACAGAAGTTGTATGGGGACCCTGGGCTGTAGTCAGTGGTATACAGAGTGTACTGAAGTCACAAATATTTGTGTTTAGTGTATAGGGGATAAGAGGAAATAGACATACCTAGGCAACTGTAGTGTGTACTCACCTCTAATTTTGCCACTATACAGAACCCTGATGAGGAGTGGTGTGTGGGGAAATGTATTGCCATGCACTCAACAACCTTAACTTTACATTCATCAAATATTAACGCAATGAAAACTGAGGGCTAAAATAGCACGGTGACAGTGGTGAAGAGAATGATTAAAATGAGGTTAATGGTGATGGTGATGATGGCGAAGAAGATTAGGTTCAGGTGGATTATGGTGCAGGAAAAATTGATTACGACAAGGAGGTTGATGATGATGATGATGATAGTGGAGAGTTGATTATGATGAAGAGAAATTAGAGAATGTTTATCAGCATGAGGGTGATGGGTATGAAGCTGAGACTTGGTGAAGGTGCACAAGGTTGTTGATTGGTGTCAGGGTGGTTAGTAATGGTACGGTTGATTAATCCGTTAGTTTCATCATCATCATGATGACAGCGACGACATTGACGAGTGGGTCGTGACAATGAATTTGAAAGACCCCGCGGTATTGCTGGCTCTGGTTTAATTTCAACCACCAGACTGCTTGTCGCCCCAGAGTTTTTATTTCACAGCCTGCGTATATTGTTTTCGTTTGGCGCATAAATCCAGGGCTCGCGTCACTTGGTTCGGTCTGTCTTGTCCGTCCGTACGTCCCTCTGCGTATCACCGTGCTTTCAGTTATTGTTTTGAGGGTGGATCTGCCAAGTCTCTTCTTCTTCCCGGAGGAGAGCAGTTGTTGTAACTTAAACGGCAACGGCCACAGACTGGCAACAACACGCCCACCGCTGTCTATTGTCTAGCGGTACCCATACAAGGGTTGCCAGATTTCTTAAAAACTTTGTCGCCAGATCTCGTCTAAAAAGTCGCTGAAAATCGCAAGATGAACAGATAACGATATTTCTGACGACTTTTTTAGTCATCCAGCCCAAATCTTGTGGAAATGTCAAATTTCCTGTCCAAAAAACTGATAGCCTTTTTTAGTCATTCGCACAAAATTTCATAAAAAAATACACCTAAATACGGTAATAGTAGGCCTAGTGTACAGCGGTCAATTTTTGAGAATTTAGGATGTCGCCCTGGCGACCGTGAGAAAAGTCAAAAGGAGCCCAAATGTCGCAAGGACGACAGTATTTCAGTCGCGAGCGCTTTGAAAAGTAGCCCAACTAGCGCTTTCCGCGACGACCTGCTGACACTGTTAACTGTTAATCGATGCACGGCCCACACAGTTCTGCTCGTCCCAACAGTCACGTGTCATGGACTTAACGTGTGACCTCAATGCATCGATTAACGCTGTTAATGTGGTGACGAACCAGTCTGGTGACGTAAGCAGACGTCGTGTGACAGTCGCTTGAAGGTGTGAGGTATCATCTGTTACAGAGGTCAACTTCTACATAATATTACAGGCTATTATCATGGGCGTCCACAGGAATTTTTCTAGGGGGGCGCAAACTTTTAAACAATTGTCACATGGTCTAAATTTAATGGGTGACAGTTTGAATTTCCATATTACCCCGAGAGAATCCTATAGTATAGCCTACCTATACGTTTTGCGCTCAAAGAAAGATACACGTATAATAGTTTAACTTGTAGAACGAATCGATAAAACACACTGAAAATCGCGTTGTAACAATCACAACCAAATAATCTAACTTTATGTGCAACTATGCGAAAAATCCAGGGGGGCGCACTTGCGCCCCCTTGCGCCCCGCTGCGGACGCCCATGGCTATTATAATGGTTTGTCGAATAGGAGGTTAATGTACAATGTAATGTAATGACGACAATATTCTATGGCGCCATAATTAACACAACCAATCAACCATGCTGCTACAAGGGCGACTTGACAAAGACAAACACACTTCAGAGACAGGCGATCGACGGACTCTCTGGAGGCAGCCACATACGGCGCAAAGAGACACCTGTTCCATCACCAACATCACTAGTATAAAGACCTATAATAGTCAAGCAGGTATGACAATGTTCAGCGCAATATAAAAAATGTGAATTTGTAAAGCACAACTTCAAGCACACCCCATCAGTAATCCCGACCCAACAATAGGCCTATGAGGCTCCGTTTTCAGTCGTATAAAAATAAGCTTCAAGCGCTTGAAAGTTGCAATACGTCCCCGATCGAAGAGGACGAAATTTACGGTAGGCCTATCTAGGCCTATTATGGGCGACACCCAGTGTCAGGTTTCAGCCGCACACGTAGCAGCCTACGTAGGTAGGCTCCTCGCTGCCATAATAAAAACAGTGAATGGATAAGTAGTCTACTGTGTGTCATCATGCAGCGTCGTGTTACATGTAATAATGATAGGGCCTACTGTATTGGTTGAATACGGCGCTCCGTTCGGGCCATCGGGTAAAAAAAAATTAAAATCTCGTTATAACGAGATTAATCTCGTTATAACGAGATTAATCTCGTTATAACGAGATTAATCTCGTTATAACGACTTTTTCGTTCCTACGACTTTTTGTTGCTAAAAATAGCAAATAAAAAATCCCCAGATTCGTCTATGAATAAACCATCGAGTGAATAAACAGGCTACACTTTAGATGGTAAATGATTAGGCCTTGTTAATATCGGTTAGTAAGTACGTATAGACCTCACTTGTGAAACGAAATAATAATTATCATTTGATCGTAGATTTGAACTTCTAAGAATGTTAATTTGGTTCCTAGATGGCTGTCATTAATTTTATATTTCGGTGAAAGATTTCTCAATAGGCTTAACACACTTTACAATCTTGCTATTCATTCATTCGTTCCTTTAGAGTATTTATATAGATCCACTTCACGAAATCTAGGCCTACTTAGAGGCACCCTCTGCGTTAACTAGCCGACGTGATGTTAAGTGTCATGACAAGAAAATTTAATCAATTAGCATTTAGCTACATGTTTAGAGCGGCGCGCCATACGGTACCTATATAGGCCTATAGGCTAGAGGGCCGAAATAGAAATTTGTTCAAGCAAGTAGGCTATAATTAACGAGTGCACATGTAGCCTAATAGCCTACCGTCTGCCGTGACATTTATAGTAACTTTATTATGAAATAAACTTACCTTATGCATGACGTTGTGCAATTGTTAGGCGTACCCTATTTATACGGATGTGACGGGATGTCTCCAAGTTATGGTTCACGCAATAATAGGTGGTTCCCCTAGGTTACTGGAGGACTTATAATTAGGCCTAAGGGTCTGCTTGCCAGATCGATGCACTGCTCGAGGAAAATTGCTAGCACTTTACGTGACGTGAGGCGGTACCTTTAGACTGGTTCAGATTCACCAGGAAATCTCCTTGTCAGGACCCTAAGATCGAGTCTAAGAGGTAAGAAGGGTAAGAATCACTGCTTGATTCATTGGCTAAGGAATGTAATTAGGCTATTAGCAACAGTTTGTGGCAGGTCGATCGAAAGTGTGAAACTAAAAATAGCAAAGCCCCTTCAAATTTAGGCTACTTCAGACCGGACTCGTCAGCTATAGACCTAAGTGTAGGCTTCAGGATCTACAGTATAGGGCCTAGGCCTACCTGCGTTATAGCACAGTATAGATAACGATATCTATAGGCCTACTCAGTATACTGTGGTTATAGCATAACACGTAGCCTACAGGGATTATTAAGTTTGACACGGTGTACAGATGCTTTTTTGCGTGTGCTTAGGCTCTCATAGGCCTCCCCGGCCTTTTTTTTTATCTAATGTTCTATAAATTTATGACCTATAACATGATGTGATATATGATTATAGGCCTATGTTACTCATACTTATGTTATTAACATAAAATAATGAAAACCTGTTTAGTTTCATGTTTCAATAAGATCACAGGCTCCTTAAAACTTCTTTGTTTCACCGTGGTTTGACTGGGAGCGCTTCGGAACAGTGGGAGCGCTTCTGAATAGATAAGGGGCGCTATATAAATTCTTGAAATGAATGGATGAATAACATGCCGTTGTGATAAAGATTATGGAGCGGTCGATATGTCGCGACGTCGGTTATGGACGCCCCCTTAGCGTATATGACAACGTTATCTATGGTGAAAAGAAGCAACCGCGATTTTGGAATTCCATTCGATTCACCATAAACACAGCTCAAGGTAATCGCTTTCTAACTATTGACAACGAATTCTTATGATTAGCTTCGATTTGTAGATATCACTGTTGCAAGTCACCAGTATTGAATCATTTGTTTATTTCCGCAAATATTTGCTATTTTAGTGTTGATTGGGACCACTGAGCAGGTGACTCGATTTGGCCATGGGTTTCGAATGTACATACATGTATAATATCTTCTAAGGTATGTCGGTCAACTAAATAGGCTATACAGAAATGACAGCATGGGAGTAATTTCAAATTAAATAGTGGACATATGGATTACTCATAGGCTTATACTTGTTGCTATAATTCATCTTCACTGCAAAATTCAGTTTTGTTGCCTGTGCGTTAATTGTTATTACTTTCTGTCACTGCCAAGTGTTGTTGCCGTTTCAGATGGAAAAATCACTTGAAAAGTTTTTGAGACAGCGGGGAGTGGCGGAAGATGTCATCGATCGTCTGAAAGCGGAAAGAGTGAGTTGAAACAGCTGCACATGCAACATGACTTTTGCCAAATGCATCAAATAATATGTACATGCATATAAACCTTAATTTCGTGAAAATAATATTTATTTTAATGCCAGAGCAATGCTATCTCATTGAATCTCAAAATTTGCTATTCATACCAAGATATGAATAGTAAAATATCCAGACAGAGTTGCTCCATAATTTATTATGGAGCAACTCTGGATATTTTACTAAATTTTCATACCTTGTTATTTTCATAACTCGCTGATCTGTACATCTATGAGACCTGAAATATGATCACGTATATTAATTAATTAAATATTAATTAATTAATTTCATTATTAATTTCCGTGCCTCATAATTATTCACATTTCGGTGTGACCTTGCACACGTTATAAATTCATTTCAATTTCTAATAATAGAAATGTATGCGAAACTTGGATAAAAACAAAGACATTGGGAAAAAATCGATGCTTGTGAAATATGGATATGGAAGAGGTTGTTGAGAACACCATGGACCTATAAAAGAACATTTGAATCCATATTACAAGAGATAAGACAATTAAGAGGGAGCATGTCACTGAGGCAGAGAGCGGACAAACAGAATATGACGTTCTTTGGGCACGTGAAGCTTGCGAAAGTCCTGGAAAAGCATATGATGCTGACATTTTGGGAGGGAAGAAGGAGGAGAGGGTCTCCAAGAAGAAGGTGGATGGAAGAAATACACGAGACAACAAAGATGAACTTGGAGGAACTGAGGAATGCAGTGAGAGATTGCAATTCGTGCAGAATGTTAGCCATGGCGATCGCTAGGGTTCCAAGCATCGATGGCACAAGGTTACAAGAAATCTAGTGCAGTGATCATGCACCACCACCTTGATGTGTGTTTTTCCTTAGTTGATACTGTATATTATCTTGTATATGTGTATGCATGTAGGTATGTAAATATCTTCATATGTGTATATAAAATAATTATTTTCGGGCCATTAAATCTTGCACATTTCCCTCTTGTGTGAAGACTGTGTTGCAGACTTAAAGTAGGCTTCATCTTTGTTGTAGATTGATGCTGCAGTAATACATGTTATGGATGACAACATGCTGTCCCAGTTCTTGCCACTTGCTGGAGACAGAGTCATGGTGAAAGATTTCTGTCGACAGATGCACACAAAGAGTGGACTGCGAGGTATAGGAACTAGTCGTCGAGACAAGTTGGTGAAAAGGATACGACATAGGCTAGACTTGGGAAGTAGACAGAATGATAAAGATGAACCATTGTCAAGTTCAGATGATGACACAGAACTTCCAAGAAGGAAAGTTGGGAACATCAATGCCATGAGGCCAACCAGGCAAATCGAAATTGGGTGGCTGTGTCAAATGAAAGGAGTAATGAAGCAGGTGAGACAGAGACAAGGTGGTGGAACACGGAAAGTAGTTGTTCCAAGGACGAATCAAAAAATCGACGTCTTACGTCTCTCTAAAGATTTATTCTTTCCTGCTGGAATTTCACCGCATGGGCCAGCCACCCAGTTCCAATTTGATGTTTGGAATTTCCAGCACGAACCGATGCATGCCAGCCTGACCATCGGCGAACTTCATGAATCAACCAAATTACCATTGCTTCGATTCTATCTGGTTTCACGGCCTTCCATGTTGATTGGTGACAATGAGACTAGCCAGACTATTACTGTACCTGATAGTGATGAGCAGCCAACCATGGAACAGTTTCGCTACATATCGAGCGGTAATGAGGAAGGACTGCCTAGTATTCCTGTTGATGGTAATAACACTTCGTTGTTTGATATAAATGAAATATCTTTGTCATTTTATTCTAATAAGATGCATATAATTTACTATTACAAGCATTTTCTATATCTGGCACTGATTTATCCATTTGTAAAAAGTATTTGAATGAAAAGGGAATGATTGTGACCGTTTGTTCTTCATAATGTCATTGCTTTTACATTTGTTCTACAGCTCAAATGTGATATTGAATGTTGTGACAAACTTTGCAGATGTGCCTATTACCGGTATATCCAATTTGGCATCGGTCTGCACGACAGTTGCCACACCATCACAATGTTCTGATGGAAGCTATTGGGTATCAGCTGGAACGCCTTCTGTGTTTTTCAGGTCCACAAGCTATTTAGGTATGTACATGCTTTAGTGAACATTGTGCTGTCATTGCAAGTTAAAATAGCCCCACTTAAATAGAAACTCATGACAGTTGCTCTCAAGTTATAAGGTAACCGAGATCAAACAGAAGGGCATTCGTGTGCTTGTGGAAAGAAGTCGAAGGACTTCACATCACTGCTTATTAAGGCAATTGATATATGAAGCAGTAGGTGACCACAAAAAGTGCTCTGCTGTGCCATGCAAGCATGAAACTTGGTAATTTAAGTATGCCACCTTTTGGCATTAAGCTGAACCTACATTCTTCACAGGCTTCTACACTGTTAATCATCATACTCGCTGAACCCATTTAACAAACGGATAGGTCAGTGCATTTCAATGTAGCACAGTCAAAGTCACGATCTTTTTAGCTCTTAACTGCACTTGCATTTGGTTTACTTATTCAACAATGTTGTCTCTGCTCATGCAGATCCTGTCGCAGGCTGCAGCAGCAACAGCGTAAGTATGGTGGACCTTTGAGGCCTTTTGTTCTTTCTTGTAATGCTCAAGTTCTGTGCACGATCGGGGTTGCCATCAGTCTTAGCCATAGCTGATTTACTTATAGGTATTAGTTCAGCATGATTACTACAGTGCACATGTGAGTTTTTGTTTCATTTCAGGTTCTTCATATCACAATGAAGTTGCATTTCTTGCATGAAATGGCCTTGCATGTCACTTTGAATTTCCACCAATCATGCATGTTAGCCATGACTTTTCATCTCTCACAGTATCTAGTGTTTCTTCTTTCTTGTAATAAACCACTTTCTTTCAGAGACAGAACTTCCCTGGCTATTATAATACCCTTGAATTTTATACATTACACATTTCTAAATAATAGTGAACTTTCCAACTAATCCAGTTCTTTCCAAACTTCTGGCAACTGCAGTAAACATTCCAAATGACAATCATGATCATGCAACTTTCAAGTAGATTCCGTCAACTACAAGTTTCCTAGGTTTGCTTTGCATGAGTTCAGTGGCTTTAGGCTTCAGTTACATTGGTATTCTGTTCAGTCTCATCAGTGAATAGTTCACAATTATGTAGGTAAGTAATTATGTATGTGGATATGAACTTGTAATTAATGAATTAATTTATTGATTAATCATTACATATTGTCATTAATTATCGTTGTATATTATTACTCATTTCATGCTGCTGAACAGCCTATTTCCTCGGTCAACAATTTGAACAATGACAGTGTGAAACGTGCGAGTACAAAATCATGTACGAGATATCAAATTCATGATTGGAATTCAGTTTCATGTACATTTGAAGTGAAATGTTGGAGTTCAAGCAATAAATTTCTGTAATCAGTACTAGTCTTAATTAATAATTATTGATTGACATGTTTCATCAATGCAACAGGCTGGAGTTCATGAGCAACGTGGTGATGTCATCATCGAACACCACAGTCGATGTCTTGATAGCACAACTTCACGTGCACAGTGCACTTCGCAGAACACCACTGTTCACAACTACCAGCATCTCTCTGAAGTCGATGTGAGGAATGACAATCAAGAACTTGAGGTAGGAACGCTAGCTGCAAGGGACAGTTATTTTGCAGATTTCTTCATTTCTTCTTATTTACCCGTTTTCACTTCATTCCACTATTGAATTTGTGTTTTCTGTAGTTTTTTGTTCTTTATTGCTCTCAAATTAATACTGTTCCAATTGAAGGGCTTCATGTTTTCACTGATAATTTCTTCAATTGCAGACAGGCAGCACGACAAGTGCATTGGACGATCACATGGGTGACGATGATCAATGCGATATCCAAACTGCAATTATTGAGAGCCTCTTGCAACCGGTTATTCTTGTGTGAGTAATGTTTTAAGTGGGATTAAAAATCAAATCAATTTTCCCCAGTAATACAAAGTGTCAAACAATATTACTCGAAATAATCACTAATGCACACAAAAGCAACACATTGAGGCAAAAGAATGACACAGATTACTTGGAAACAATAGGCTTACCAGAAGGACAAGTCTCGCTAGATAGAGGCCCATTGAGTCTTAAAGTTGACTACAGAATAGTAAGGAGATTTGCTTCTGCAGGGCCGTCTTATGGTCATTGTAGGCCCTAGGCACTTTTGCATATTAATCTATTGGTAGGCCCCTACAACCTATCCAACAGAACTCTGTATTAATTAAAATTGCAACACATTTACATTATTTCTTAAAATTATGCTGAACCATGTTTTGTGAACGCATTCAGTTTCGATTTTAAATCTCAATCTACTTTTTTACAAGAAAACTGTCAACCCATGGATAAAGAAGAAGAAGACATAACATAACATAACATAACATAGGCTTTTATTGCTCCCAAGAACATAACACATTAAACGATAGAATGTCACTTCTTTAAGTCCCCATGTTTGCTACACTGAAATTTGCACTCACCATATTCGTTTTTTGTTTTTCTTAGTGATCTTTTACCTGATAGATGATAATAACTATTAGCTCCTTATTTCACTGCACATTCCTATCTTATATATTTCTTGCTGTTTTGATTCGTTGATCGCTATGAATAAACAATATTTGATTTCATTTGATTTGTGATTGTTGTGTGCAGATAATGAGTCGCAAGTGTCGTTGGATCAAATACTGGCGTTTGCAACTGGTGCCGATTCTGTACCTCCGCTTGGCTTTCCTTCAATCCCACAGTTGCTATTTAATCATGAAGCCGGTGCCAAATATCCTTTGGCAAATACTTGCGCACTCATTTTGAATCTTCCTGTAGTAACATCTTATGACACATTCAAGGAAGGTATGGAAGAAGGTATTTTGCAATCTCCAACATTTGGATTTTCATAAATTTACTTCTGTGTATGCATATTATGGTTCAATGAAGAAACTGTAAATTAGGTATCTGACAAGTAACAGCAGCAGAAGTCTTTGTTCATTTTTAGTCTATGTCAGGGAATATGTGGCTCGATGTTTTCTGTAGTACTAGTTTCAGTTGCATGTCTATTGTTTAACCAGTTCTTGTGGTGTATGGAGCCATAAAGATCTTGTTTACACATACAGCATAATTAGAACATGAAGCTGTTGTCGTCAGAAATTATTGTTATGGCATCAGCGGAATTTCCAGTGTCCGCACTGTTGCCATTGTGACAGAAGCTAATAAGTTCTTAGTTCACTTGTTACATTCATGCTATTGTTTTTCTGCTTGCCATACCTAGAAGACTGATGTTGCAACAAGCATGTGTTTGTCATACTTCATGAACTCAGGGTTTGATTATGCTTTAATTTACTTGTGGAATGTTTGAATGAACAAACAAGTAATATGCGAACGTTAACAACAATGCTTTTATGTTAAGAATACTGGATGAAACGTTATTGTCAAATTCCTTGCATTTACTGTGGATAGTGTGTGACCGGTAGAGTAATGGATAATACGCTGGCGTAGAGAGTGAGAGGTAGCGAGTTCGAGCCCCCATTGGGTGGACATGCTTTGTGGATTGCTATT